>QNGE01002244.1:29276-68800 GCA_008508345.1 Paragonimus westermani
CATCCTCAATCAAACGGATTGACGGAGAGGAACAATCGCACAATCAAGGAATGGTTGGCTGCGAAAGGGGGAAGCTGGGAAGAAACGTTACCGTTGATTCTGTTGGCCCACCACTGTTCGCCGCAAGCGACAACGAAAACGTCGCCATTCGAGCTAATGTGTGTATGGATGCGTGCCACGCTTGTCGGTCGATCAGGAGATTGGTTTATGGGAAGACCGACGAATGAGCACGGGTGACTAAAAAGAAGCTCGGAGATCGGCCAACCGAAACTTGAAAAACACAAGAAGCGTCTAAGGCGTAATCAACTGCGAGGTTATCGGGTCGAAGGACTGTTTTGGTACTGATATGTTCGCCGAGCTTGGCATTCAGGTTGCAATCGTTTCATCACCAAGTGAGGTGATGAGACGTTCGCAACTTAAATGCCAAGCTCGGCGAACATATCAATACCAAAACCATCAACCCGAGCTACGAACACCATCACCACTGTTCCGAACCATCAGAAATCGAAGGACTTTGTTTGAACCAGGTTCTATGGTTAAATACCGAGATCGGCGAAGCCCGGGACTAACAGGAGCCGGATCTGGGTAGTTGCTGGCAAAGTGGAGGGGACCGCATGCAGTAGTTGAACGTCGTGTCCCAGTGTGTCTGATAAAGAATGAGAAAAATCAACATCGAGTACACGGAATCCAGCTTTGTAAATGGTAAGAAACTCCGATCAGAAGAGTGCACACCAGGTGTGTCAACAGCACCGAGGCTGGCACGCAGATCGTCGAGAGAACGAAGAGAACCTGAACGACTGTTGTTACGTCTGGAACAATCTTTGCGGGGGGAGGAGGGTAGTGAGGAAAGACGGTCGCACTATACTACTTACACCACCAATATTCAGTAGCAGCATGGATCGAAATGGTCGCAGGACAAATACGGAAGAGATACAGGAAGGATCAATGGAGGGCAGCATCACGTGGAATGGCTTTCGCCACATGACGGAACTGAGACATGGTGTCCAAAGCGACCGGAACATCCTCAGATCAGTGTGGTGTGCAAGTGAGTGTTTCTGTTCGTAGTCCCGTTGAGACGCATAACTCGTGTATTGGTTTCCCCAAATAAACAACCTCTGTGCTATCCGCCCTCTAGGTTCACAACATTAGCCCTTCTGGCGCGCTTTAACATCAGCTGGAAATACCGGGTCCGGAACAACAATGCTCAGGATAAAATGAATAACTTTAATATTTTCATTGTGCTCAGCAAAATGCGCTCGCGATGGCTGTGGTATGTGGGTTGAATTTAAGACCGTAAGGTATCCGAAGACATTCAGCACGATAACATGGTTACTGGCCCCACACCCCAGTCTTGTGCTAGATGATGTCTCTACACCTGACATGAAGACCTCGGTCCTCAGTAGTACAGCATGATCTCGGCCAGATAGGCATGAACGCATATGTGCCCAAGTGCCTTCGAGTGAGAGGGTAGGCGTTGGAGACTCACACCACCACAAACGGTAGCCAATTAGATAGTCACCTGTTTCAGGTGTAATAAAGCTTACTAGAATTCATGGTGTTCACCCTCCAAACGACACTCTATGGACGGGTTGGCCCTTGTTTGGACCCATCAGGTGGAAATAGTCTGGAATGAGAGACTGAACCGGCAACTCTTCGCCGTGTAAATTAACTCTTTTACCTTCCAAGCCACCAGTTCTGTGACTCTCGGTCATGAAGAGGGGACCCATAGTTAAATTAGTTTTAACTCGACTTCATTCATTCTCGAGCTCTTACTGCCGAATGTAATGCAAGCTGGCAAACCGACTTGGACTGTATCCGTCAGTTCCAATAGGGTGCAAAACTAGTTACAACTCAGTCGCAGAAAGGTTTCTCTCATAATAATCGGGTTACGCAGCTACAACAGAGCCTACGTGGTCGTCCCAGACACAGCAACCGATTGACATTGGTGATAGAAGGATGTCATCGGTCTTAGCTTTTCGGCGTTCAACTCTATTGCTGTTGAATATTACTCAACATCGCCATGTCCATCAGCTGAATGTCCGCTCGGCTTGACTAAGATAATTCAGTGTTTGTTCTTCATGTCTATCATCAATTCTCATTCAGCTTCACGTGTTAGCCTTGCTCGTTAATTCGATTTGTCACAATAATCTCAGGCTCTGCATTCCTACGGAAAAAGCCTGTAAAAATTGTCAATCGACTTAGGTGTGAAAAATAATCTGACTGATCGCAGACCGGGTAGACCAGTACCTGATGATATAACCATAGGAAGTGAGTGAGCCCCTTTTATTCGTATTGCCAACGGATCGAGCCGCAAACACTAACCGAACGCACAATGGTCACCCTATTGTCCAACCATAATCACAAGGTATTTTAGCCCAATGTTATCCTATCCCATTGATGAAACCTTTTACAAGATTTCAGGTCGTCTCAGAATACCCACTTCTTTTTCCGGCATGCTTGAGCACTTGGCCACAATCCCATGCGGTGGCTTTGGGATCAATAGGGCCGAATGAGTTCTAGCACTACAGAACTGCAGGTACTTTCATAGCTAAAGTGAGGGCATTCGAAGATACAGCGGTATTTAAAACAAGGACATATGGTAAACCTCTTCAACGGCATGCTCAAAAGCGTCGGTTTAGCCATTTTCGGGCCAACTTCACATGGAACACATTAATCATTTCTGTTCCACCGTGCAGAGTAATCAAAATATGAGGTCCCAGTCAGGTACAGCCTTGAGGGACGTGTAGGCATGTCTGAAAACCAATGACTGGAATAATCATCGATATGCAACCCAGGCCATTTAGGCTAGGGATACGAAGAGGTGAATGTGCGAGCGTGAAGATGCAATAGATCGATAGTGGAAAGCTATGTACACTGTATGCTTTAGTTTCGCTAAGTAACTGATAGTAATCACTCCCAACACAGTTTTACTTAGCTGTGTACTAAACTCCAATACTCTACAGGATAGCTGTCATCTAATGGGTACAGTTTACTCCGTTTAGACAGGTAGCGAGTGGGGTTAGACTGATTCAGGAAGTCCTTGCTTATGTTCTAACCACACTTCCTCAGCTCTTTTTAACGTCACAGGTTGTCTCGACGTAATAACATTCAGCCCAACCGACAAAAACATTGACCGAGTAGGTTCATTTTACGCGATACCGACATCATCTCCTTTCCGGAAATTTCACACAGGGACATCTATCATGAGATGCTCATGAAGGTTTGTCCGCGTCATGTGCGTATGGCGTTTACCAGCCACAACACACAGAGCAGTATCAAGTTCGATAGCTTGGTCAGTCCCAGTGAGCGCAAATTACTGAAAGAAATCTTAGCGTGTCTTCTCTGCCAAACTGCGGAAATGTGCCGTCTCATGCCACACTATCCTTCCGAATCGCCTGGTAGAATGATCTGACCGCAAAGCAAGCCGATCTGTCGTTGGTCATTAGCATATAATACATGCGAAATTATTGCTGTATTGTCCAATTTCTAAGTACCTGAAACTCTATTCTGGTCTCAAACCAGTGTACCATTACTGGTGACAGCGCACAGACCGGATAACATGTCTCAACAGGATATGGCAACGTTCGATCGATCTCCAGTTGGCATGGCAACAAGTAGTGAATTGTGGGGTTTTAAAATTTAATGAAAAAGCTCTTTACATAAAGAGACTACGCCAGTTTATGAATCGACGTAACACCTAAATATTTTGCAGACTGAAATCTTGAATGGCTTTTACGCGAAGTAGCATTCAATCATCGAATGATTCGAAAATATCTCAATCAGCTCTTCAGGTCGTAATCGGAATGACTACTGTTTGTATGAAGAAGAAAAATAAGAACAAATGAGATTTCATTCAAGTCTGAGGCCTTTTTCTAGTCACCTTTAATTCGTTTCTGGGTTTTCTGGATGCATACGTACTCACCCAGCGGCTCTGTTACTCCACAGTAACACCCCCATTCCTTGGACTAAGGTTTCTAAACTTTGCACCTGATCAACAAATCATGTTTCTCTGTAGTGGTATTTCTCGTTGTCATCTCAGATAATTTATTGTCATCAGTTTAAACCTTGTAAGTTTTTGGCCTCCAAAACTTTTTGAGTTCCACTAATTTTGGACTGGTCTTTATACATCCACGTTCATACCTTGAACCAGTTTGATTGCCAAACCTTTATTTTTTCGAATCCGTGTTTATGGTTCTCCACTTGCTCCCGGACAATCTGTGATTAATTAAGACCTCTTTGCGCACGAAGTGATTGCAAAATGGAATAAGTCATTTGCCGTTTCCATTACTGGAGGTGAGAAAGTATGTCCAGGCTGAATATTCACCATCTGGGATGCACAAAGCAAATTCTTAACCTGAAGATCTTGAGAAACCTATTCACAATTAGGTCATCTGAACTAGCAGCGGTCTAGACATTTCACGAGGCTGCAAAATAATGTCACTGATCGTGAAAAAGGCAAACTTACGTCTTCCAGGAAACAACCTCAGAGGTATCACCTTTACTAGAACAAATAATTGGAGCTGGATTCGTTCAGTTTATCGTACAAATATACGGCTGTGCGGACACAGTAGCTTTCATGGTTTCGCGGACATGATGTGCAGACACACCTGGATCAAATGCACAAGTCATATTTTGGGCAGTTTACAAAGCGTGCACCACAGTGTGAACCAAGTCATGGGAACCAAGTTGGTGGGAGGGTATTCAGATGAACTTCAACATCTGGACCGCCGGTTTTGGCATGAATACATAACCACACACATCGTCAGTATACTGTTTAGTTTGGTGTAGCCGAACAAAACTGTGATGCTTACAAACGGTCACGGATAATTGAGCACAGTGAAAATGGAGTGGCATTAACTTCAATCGTATCGCAAACCGATCGTCGGATGAACACTGCCCAGCTTTACTCGGTTATGTGAGTGACTCTGCGATCTAGTTCACTGTAACCTCAGTCATGAGTTCCACACTTTCCACATCAAACCAGTCAGTTGGCCCCAGCAGCCTGGATCATCCGATGAGAGCTGAAAACAGATTAGCCTATTTTTCTCCTCTATGCATTCAATAGTGTATGGGCACCATGCATTGGGCCGAACAAAATGAGCAGACGGTAGGTTATCTGTGCTAACTATCCTGCAAATCAGACGCTCAGGACATTCTCCGTCTATTCAAGCAGAAGGGATTCCAATAACGCGAGGGACTCGGTAAAAGAGAACGGTGACCATTTTGAATTAACGGCTAAACATGAAAAATACGGAGTTGATGAAAGATTTTGGGAATTGAGTCGAACTCATCCGCATACGATTAACAATCAGTGTGGTACATTGTCTATATCGCCTACAGTTATATATGTATGGTATTTAATGAAAGCACACACTGAGTTGTGAACGATTTATTGTGACGCTTCAAATCCACACTAGGATCCGTTATCAAACAAATGTGTCGGAATGAGATTGTTCTGCCGCTCNATATATATATATATATATATATATATATATATATATACATCAACTGACACTCGACGTAAAGGCCGTTGTGTTGGAAGATCTGAAATTCGATTATGCGGACGCACCCATAACAGAAATCATTGCATGTTTTGAAACTGAAACACAATGGTCTAGATGAGCGAATGCAGCAGTCTGTCAGGACAAAGATGTTTCACCCGCTGAAGGGTCGAAAAGCAACAAATATCTTAACAACCAATGAAAACAAAGCGCTGAGGACACTTGGAAAGAACGACCAGATTGTCATTCTACCCACAGACAAAGGCAACGCCATAGCCACATTAAATAGACAGGAATATAGTGACAAAGTGAACGATCTTTTAAGACTCACAACGTATGAGCATGTCACAGGAGAACCTATGAAAAGTCTGAGGGCTGAAATCACCAAAGCTGTGACAGCTCTCAAGAAAAAAAATCACTCATAGAGGAACAAACTAAACGCCGCAAACCCGTTGAGGGACCAGTGCCACGATTAAACGGGCTACCAAAGGTCCACAAGATACCATTGAGACCAACTGTTCCATCCTGGACGGCCCCAAACTGCCAATTGGCGAAGTTCCTATTTCGTATTCTCCGGCCATGCTTACCCAACGACAATCATGATGCAAACAGTCCAGCAGATTTCCTGAGGTATATTACAGGCCTGAACTGGGAAGAACACGATGCACTGGTTTCATTAGACTCTACTTCACTTTCCACTAATATACCGAAGAAACTTGCGATAGAAAGTCTGAAGCATCTGGTAAATGAGGACGACAGCCTCCACAATGGGACGAATCTTATCCCAAGAAGAGTGATTCAATTAGTGAAGCTCTGCATGGAGGCTAACCTACAATTTGACGGCCGAGTTTACTTGCAAAAGAGGCACACCAATGGGCTCACCTATATCAGGATTGCTCGCAGACGCCGTAATGAAACACTTCGAGTCTGAAGCCCTTCAGACACTCAAACCTGAGGTGTGGCTTCGGTATGTGGATGACACACTTGTTTTACGTCGGACTCAGCCGGACGAGTCCCACAGTTGTCTGAATTACATAGACGCGAAGAAAATTCACGCCTGGCGTTTTTCGATGCACCGTTCATAAGGAGACCTGATGGTGAGCTTGAAACTACTGTCTATCATAAACCGACAACAACCGATGTCATTCTCAGGTGCCATAGCAACCATACAGTCTGACAACTTAAAAGCTGTGTGCGAACATTATTTCGACGTTCACAAAGGCACTGTACCTCAACCGAACTCTGTAGACAAGAATAAAAACACTTGTTCAAACTGTTCACTTCCACTGGGTGCCCCAGTAACTTCACAAAGGCATCTATCACAAGGTCCCCAAGAAATGAACGTGCAGAACCCAAAACGCGAATGACAGTACCATATATTCGCCGTACATCGGAAGCAGTACAAAGTAGGCTCCAATCACTGAGCCTCCAAATATCACACAAGCCAAACGCGACACTCCGCTCGGCCTTGATGAAAGCTACGGATCATGCAGAACCACACGAACAGCTTGGCGTGGTCTGCGCGATTTCATGCCTGGGGTGTGACCACAGTATATTAGGGAGACAGGCAAACAGCTGCGCACACACCTGAACGAAAACAAAGTAGCGATGAGACCAGCCAATCCTAGATCATAACTTTGGCACCACTGGGCAGACATAGGTCACGAGATCAACATAGGTCACGCGAGAGTGGTCGCACGGGTAAAAATGAAACGGGAACGGCTTGTACTAGAAGCTCTCTATTCGCGGAATTCGTTCAATCGACGCGTAGACCTAGACAGCCACTAATTCAGCATCGTTGACACTGAAACGAAAAACGAGCGAAGAAGGACCGACAGGCGGATACGGTGAGCGGCAGAACAATCTCATTCCGACACATTTGTTTGATAACGGATCCTAGTGTGGATTTGAAGCGTCACAATAAATCGTTCACAACTCAGTGTGTGCTCTCATTAAATACCATATATATATATATATATATATATATATATATGAAACAGTGACAAACGTGCCACAAGAAACAAACTTAGCTACGCTCTGGCTTGCTGAAAGAATAGTTATTTACTCACAGTTGTTATTAAATCTGGAATATAGAACGCTGAACCACAACTCAATCATTACCTGCGCGTTCGCGACTGTTCTGCAAATTATTCGGAGCGTGCGACCTGGCACCTGTCAATATCAATCAAGGAGAGTCATTTCTCTTGGATCGGGAGGGGTGGCATACAGTCAATCATCGGCGCAATTTTGAACCACGTAGGTGATAACAATCGTGCAGTCGGTCAGCATCTCATGACCATGGGTCGACTAACCCGATCGATCCAGGCTTAGTTATGCAATTCCGCCGATTGATTAGCAGTTCATATAGCGCGAAATCCAGCGGAATGTATGATGGATTAATGGTATCGAACTAGCAAAATGACTTGCTACTGATCTACCGCACAACATCACGGCCAAGTTTAGGCTTTCTAGTTTATTTCTGAAAGTGGCAGGTTATGTTAGCCCAGAAGCTAGGTTCGTAAAGCAAGACAGAAAAGCAAGTAAAAAACTGTTCGGCAAGTCCATCCAAGTAACGGAACCGTAAAAATATCTCAGACTCAATGTACTTCCACGTGAAGCAAACGAACACCTAATAGTTCTCCATAGCACTCCACATACCCTGTAATTAAACAGTTCAGTAGGGCTAGTTGAGAGAATTCGATTGTTCGTAGGTCTTCATTTCCTGTATGTATTCAGATGCGTGAATTAATATCAAGTTTGGAAGAAAAGACATTTCAAAAAACATTTCAACTGGTTCACAAGAAAAAGGAAGTGGGCGATAATAGAAAAAGGGACAAAAAACAAGACAGCCACCCAAGCAGGCTAGAGATGAGTGTGGGATGATGGATCATCAAAAAGTAAGTGAACACCCTCTGGGAAAAAAGTGAACGATGTGGCGAAGATGCCATGGAAAGACATAATACACAGTGGGAACGACACAAATGTCTATGCCGTAGCATTTAGTCCGAACGAACTTTCCCCCGTGCCTTGTATAGTATCAGCACAATCAAACAGAGACGTTTGGTAGTCCGGTGATTCCAATTTCGGGCATGGACTAACTGGAGAAATGGGTTGAGGAGGAAATACGGACGAGGCATGGGTTGTGTTATTGCAGAAGCTTGAGTTCTCTGCCAATGAATGTGTTAGCGGTCTTTTCGCTAAACACGCAGTCCACGGTTCACGTGGAGGTGATAACGAAGTTTGACGTGCATGATTACTCACCGTACATTTGACGGATGTACCTACTTTTGTTGGGTCTGTTTCTGGTTCAGTTAAAGTCAATTTCTTAGCAAGAGAATGGCTAGTGAGGGCATCTGCGCCGGATGAATGGCCATCATCTATCGATCTAGGAATGTCACTGGGGGTTGAAACAGGGAGACTAGAAAGAATATAATTGACTGAGACTGGGCTTTCAAACAGGATAGGGCTAGTGTTATCAGTTGAATCTAATGTGGAATGATCTTTAAAATCATGGTTAGTAATAAAGACACCCAACGCGGTCCGACTTTTCAAGATCGTATCAACAGGAACATTTTGTGGAGCACCACGATCTTCACACGGACTAACAACAGAGTGATGAAAATCGATGTTGGGAGAGGTGTTATTCGTTAGTGGTGTTTCTTCAACAGGAACAAAATGTTCAGATGAAGCGGTTGTTGAACAGTTTGAGGAAATGCGACTTGAATTCACATCTGTTAGCACGTTCTTTTTGGGTGATAAAGTGTTTCCATCGGGTTCAATTTTCAGGGCTCCAGTTGGCTCTGTGATTTCTCCCGGCACCCCTTTTGTTGAGAAGTTTGTATGTCTCTCCTTCTCCCCCTCTTCTCCTCTCTCTTCAGCCTCCTCCGCCTCAGCAACGGTTGCCTTCTCTTCTTTTGTCAAAGACTCATCAGGATCGCTCGAATCGGAAGACTGGTCCGAAGTACTTTGTGATTCAGAACTGTTTCCAGAAACCGCATCATTCGATTTGAAACGCTTCCACTTGGGCACCTCCAGAACCTTTTCTTCCGAATCGTTTCGTTTGGTCGCACTTCGTAATTGTCTGGAAGATGGTGGAGGGTTGCACTTTAATTTGATCGGGCTAGACGCATCCTTCTTTGATTGCTTTGGATGCACTTCACGTATGTGTGCTTCAAGAATGTAAAGCCTCCTCTGAGGCATAATCGCAGAACATATGGGACAAACCTGAGTTTTGACAAATAAAACAGAAATACGAAAAACGGATAGGTCAGCTTTTAGATGTAAAAAGTAGTGCACTATGCACTTTGTAAACAAAAAAGCGTAGTCCCACATTTTTATATAGACTTGGGCTCATCTGTCGATTACTAATTCAGTCACCACTGACAATCAGTCAAACAGCCAAAACCTACCGAAATTACGGCCAAAAGTTAAAACACTCGTAAATCCACCTGAAAAAGTCAACACCTGCCTTGATGATATAACATGAGCTCTCAGGACAACTTACTATGCGAATGAACTGCTTGGTGGCTTAAGTCACCGGTAATCATGATCACAGAAATGTATGCCACGTGAATTAATAGGGAGATTTGACGGAATCCGAAACATCTCTGTCAAAGTGTTACACAGAATGCACACATTCATAACAGATAAACATTCCACTTGTACTTTATATTAAGGGCAAACCCCACATACATACGCCTAACAAAAAATACGTAAGTTGACGCACACGAGACTTCTGATCTCCGGGATCTTAGTAAGAGCAAGACTTTCTGGGTGAATTTTTCAGTTCCACTAAACACTGAAGATTACCACTGACAAACAGCGGTTTCGAACATGATTTGTTTAAAACAGCGTAATGGGTGCTCCAGTAACCATGTGGGACCAAGAACACGCACTAAAAACATGGCTCCGAAAGTGATGCATTTTTAGAGTCAAACGTCGAGAACCAGCTCATTAAAACAGTATCCAAAAGCATATTCATTTGGATTAAAGTTGGTTAGGTGATAAAAGTGGTAATACAAAGGTTGCTTGGCGGCGAACCTCGATGACCAGTTTCGTTCTCACTCGGGTTCATCAGTTAGAGATAGCTGAAACGAGCTTCAAACCGGTAGTTCATCATCTCATGAGCCACTCTCCCAACCATCAGAACATCGATCACATATGCACTGGTTACGGCGGAACACTTAAGAGCCCGTTGACCCTCGTTATGCTGAATTGATGCAGCCCGTCCCAGATTGCCAGTTTGCACTGGCATCGATACCTTATTCAGATCGGTTTCGGCGTTGTTTGGATTCATTAGGCGGAATGATAGCCCAACCCGACTAATTGTGAGCGTGACCAGAATGAAAATGATGACTTTAGGAGGGCTGTGACCATCGAGAATAACGGGATGTGATGACAAGTCACAGTCCACTACAAGTAAGGTTAAGAGGACTAAGACCTTGCATGGATAAGAAGTGAGTCCGTACATCAAATGTTGCCTGCTCGAACGCGGTTCCAAGTATCTGTAATTGGCGAGCTAAACCAGGTGAAGAGGGAGGCGTCATCCGCCATGCTTCTCAGATGCTCATCCTCAAACCGGAACTTCACTAGTTTCATCCTTATTTGGACCCATCAGCCAAAGGTAGCTTGAATGGAGAATTGAACCTGCGACGCAGTGCCCTTATCCGCTCGGCTACATCATTCCCAGCCCCCACGGCCGCAGTCAATACAACATGGCAACTCGAGGTGGACCGCGTGTATTCATATCAGATGGATTAAAGCGCGGTATAGTTCAATTACAAAGATTGTTGTTGTTATATCGCGAGATGTTTGCTGGCATGTATAGGGCTGGATAACGTCAAGCTACTCGAAACCTGGGCAAGAGTAGCCACAATAATCGGGTTCGAGCCCACGGTCAGGTGATTGATAAACAGCCATCGCTAACACTGGGTAACTAAGATCCCATAAAAGATGCGCGACTGTCGCTTCGATCCCTTGTATCGTAAATAGTGTAAACCGGCAACCTGTGGGGTAGATTGTGTCCATTTAGGTTAGGGGGTGTCTTGATTACCATCTAGTATGGATTGGTCAACCACACTAGTTTGAAAGTGCTACCCATACGATCACCAAACAGGGGATGGGGGTATGGCAAACGTAGGGCCTGGGCAACTTTTTTCTGAGCCCATGACTGTGGATTGTGCAATCGGATTCCGATCGCTTCCGTGGCTTAGATGAGGTTAGGGTAAGAAGGAGAGGCACTGGCTGAACTGGTGATCGGTCGAAAAAGTAACGCAACTGAAAAACTTTCATCGCGGCGCAACTATGAATCTTGTTCAGATCAGTCTCAGTACAGCTCAAAAATAAATTGTCTGAATGGATGACCTCTTTTTGTGTACTCTTCGGCATGCTTCTGTGGAGCAGGTTGTCGGTCGCACAACCATTCACCCTTCTCAGCGGATACATGGACATCACCTCAAATGGTTGACTAAGTGCGAGGTGAAGTCCACTTCTGGAGCACTTCGTTGCCTCAGGGCACCAATGCTCGCCGGAAGTGGCTCCCCGGTTCGTTTACCGCTTATCTGGACGTCAATTCAAGGGGGTCAAACTTTGTATACTGGTCACTCCGGAAACAATCAGAATCTGGTGGCGCACTTCATAGTTGTGCACTCAGAAAAAGTGTCTAGGCTCCAAGGTTACCATGGCATCTTGTTATCCATTCAACAACCCGGAAGTCATTGTGATCACCCAAGTGTCCTTTAGCTCGGAAGCGTTTGACATAAGTATGCGCCAAACTGCTTCTCAGTTGGCTTTGCAACCATGATGGCATAAACTGTTATGCAATTGGCCCGATAATGAATGACCGAAAACATCATCATCATCGTCATCATCATCATCATCATCATCATCATCAAAACAGCCATGAGCCTGACCAAAAGGTACTGTGGCTCGGGCCGCCGCTCACCTCAACAGTGACGTGGAATATCCTAAAAGGAAAGAGTACTACGAAGGACAAAAAAGATTGAAGAAGACTAAATGGAAGAACTAGAAATGGTATGGATACAGGTACGCCATTGACTGCGACACACCGCCATCTCGGATAGCGTCTCTAACCAACGGTTTGAGTGATCACGAGGACCCCATCCAGGCAGGCGATGCCTGCCCAAATGACCGAAAACACTATCTGCCAAACCATATTTTACTAATGATAAACTCACAGGGGTTATTCGAGGTGTACCAACACTATTTGCATGCATAAGCGCAACCAAAGCGGCGTTTTTATTGTCACTGAAACTACGGGGATACTATAGATGGATCCAAGAAACATGAATTCCACTTTACAGTGAACGATGCTGCTACTTTAGCAAAATGGTTTTGTACTCCTCCTTACATCGTGAATCGCTGATTAGCATCCGTTGCGTAGTCGTTGTGGGGTCATTGGTGATAGATGTAGAATTGAAGTCTGAAGCACCTCTTGATGCGTTGGAAGCCAGCAGTAATATGTACCGTTTGCCAAACCTTACTTCGCCCCCCTCATTTTGTATGCATAAAATCCACTGACCTCCTAAAACAACGTATAACAACACGTGTAAACGTCTGAAGTCTCTTAATGTTCGCCCGAAGGCTGAGACGTAACTGCCACGACGCTAAAATCAAGGGGGTATCAAGAAAGCTTACCATGGAGAGAGATGACTGGTGCTTGATCCAGTTCGTTAGTGCTTCAGTGCGGACTTAAATTAATGCTCTTCCAAGGTCTATCCGAACCGCCATCAGAATATATCATTAATTTCAAATGTGTGCTGGGTGGCTATGACGTGTTCCAAGACTAACGAGAAGGCATAGGCGTTGACGAATACCGTAAGGTATGCAACAGTAGCAAGCCTCATCTTCATCGACAGAGGTCAAAGAATGGTTGATATTGGCGCTTAGCTATCATAAACTCTAAAGTAAACCACAGTTTCCAAAGAAAAAGGAGAGGGCTGGAGGCGGACCAAAAATACAATGATCTTTCATCGTCCTTCAACATCTTTTGCAGACCAACAACCGAACTATAAGTAAGAATAAGGCCGCCTCAGTAGGAACGCTTTTACTGTCTCGAATCACCGTCTGCATTCACTTCGCAGACAGCTGAAACAAACAACAGAGACATTCACGTCATTGAACTTGACTAGTCTCCATCTCGCTTAGTGTCACTAGACACCAGTTGTGTGTATGTCACTGTAGCCCCAACCGGACAAAACTCGACACAGAGTGGTTAGCCCACCAGTGACTATCTCTATTTCCGGATGCCAAATAATTGTTCACTTCGCAATCTGAGCCAACCGACTAAGTCATTGGCAAGTAGTCATGGGTATGACAGACGATCCAGCTGACCTCCTGTAGTGGTCGAACTCGCGGGACTAACACCAGGTGATGAACCAACCCGGGAACAATGTCAGCTTTGACACGGTAGAAAGAGAAGGCCAGTGACCGTGGTTACAGCTATAACCTCACTGTAGTTCGGGTTACAAGTACTTTTAGGGGTGGCAACACGTGAAAACAACTTGTTAGGGTATGTGAGACAGATATGTGCCAATCCCCCCGGGTTCTCCTGGTGCATGAGTCACGGAGAGCTCGCTCGTCTGACGGTTGCCGGACTAATGGCGACATGGTCAGGACACTTTTAATTGGATGTGGTCACTTCGTTCCAGCCGAAGAACACACACTTATGATGTGCCACCGTCCGCAAAATGCCGGCTCACCACCTGGACCAAGCATCTCAACCCGCACATCCTTAAGTACTACGTGAATGAACTCGTTTGCCCCCTTACCTCATTGTCGCCTACTCGTTGATGCTACTCGATGAGTGCAAATGAATGCAGACACCGACGAGTGAATAGCTGTAGGTAGTTTAAGCCCACCCCTATCTTGAACAGCCACTTTTCGCAGCTGTAGAGTAGCACCATCCATTACCACTACCATATACACTTGCCTCCCAAGCCGTTTTAAACGTAGACCTTGATTGGCTAAAACAACCCTGCCTCTAGAGGTACGAGTCACTACTTCCTTTTCTATTTCACCATCACTGTTGACGCAGCTTCTTTAATACAAAAAACAGTTAGCCACTTCCGTGCTTACTTTACCTACTACTGAATTCATGTAAGCACAGCAGTCTTACAAAACCGCTTTAGAATTTGAAGCTGTAAATTGTATCCTAATGCACTTAGCAAAACGTCAGGTAAGTCATCTCAACTGTCTGAAAATTTATTCAAAACAGAGAGAAGACATGTACTACGAGATGTTAACATTTCCATGTACTCTCATCAGTCACCAATATAGAACCAGAAAATTTTATACAAACTGAACATAGCAACAACAACTGAACGAACCAGCCATATAGTTCTCACTTTTCGCGCCCGGCAAGGAGAGTGATTGCGTCAACGCCCTCTGTTCGCACAAAACTGGCCAATGTTTTTTGATTAACATTGTCTCACTAGTCGCTAACACCTTCGGGTTACGAATATTTAGCAATATCTTGAACGATTTGACAGAGTCAACTAAGTGACCGATCGCTAAGATGAGCTTGGCGATCGATGAGGCTAGGTTCTCCGAGCTAGTTATAGTCAGCAGGTCGCTTTTTGGTACTGTAGTTGATAACCGCCTAGGAATGTGCTGATGCAAGCGCCGATCTGTCCTGCCTATGTAGACCACTGCAACTGCAATTGAGCTGGTATATTACGTGAGAGACGCAACCCGAAGGTGTTGGCGGTTAGTGAGTTAATGTTAATAAAAAAAACCGGCTAGTTTTGTGCGAACAGAAGGCGTTGATGCAATCAGTCTCTTTACACCATTCGGGCGCGAAAAGTCAGAACTATACGGTTGGTTCGTTCAGTTGTTGTTGCTATGTTCAGTTTGTGACTGATGAGAGTAAATGGAAATGTTAACATCTCGCAGTACATGTCTTCTCTATGTTTTGACTAAATGGATTATGGGAACGTAGTGTTTTAAGTGTTTGAAAGTTGCCAAAGACTTTGTTGTCTGTGCACTCACTAACAGTCAGCCCCCCACCGAAAAGGAGTTCTAGAGGGGCATTCTGTGAGTGACATAAACAGTAGTCTAATATCCCGTCTTTGCCAAAACTGAACAAAGATGGTTGAGAAAATGTGACAATTGGTGGCCTAGACGTTGTATATGCCAGACAGTTCCTCGCAGACTAACCGGGCACACACCGTACGTCCACATACTTATTCGGTGACCCTCCTTGCCCAAACGTTTCCAAAAGTGCACCTACATCCACCGAATCGAACGCACTTTGTTGACTAGCGATGCATGCGACGCCGTCTCAGAATTAACGAAGGGTTGAAATATTAACTGTGCATCCGATCCAGGAATAAACCCCGCCTGATCCTCCTACTGTCTGTCTCCTATGTTGCAGTGAGTCTACAAACCATTAAGTAGTCCAAAATCCTAACCGTAACTGGATCGAAGCCAACTGCCCTGCATTTTTTACAATAGTTCCTGGTACTCTCCTTCAATGGGGGAACTGTTTTCGATAACTCCAAGCTAGGACGACGTCCTCAGTTGTCCATACCGATTAAGAAGACTGAATCAAAGCCGCCATTATTATTTCATCACCCTTTTTGCAAAGTGCCGATATCGGATCGTCAAAGGCGGCAGCCTTATGTCGTTTTGGAGCAGAGATACAAAACGCACACACAAACGATTTTAAGTCCGCAAACCACCACAGGCATATTGAGGTAAAAAGATGCAAGCGCGGAGGCAGCTGCTAAACTAGTCCTTCAGGTTTCTGATGGTTGGGAACAGTGGTGGTGTTGTTTCTGAGGGGTTCCGCCCAGTAATCTATATTTCTTGATATACTGTGAATAAGCTTCGTAAATAAGATGAATAATGAGGGTTATGAGAATATATTACAAAAACTTTTGCTTTTGATTTAGGACCATAATGACTGAGCAGGCTTTAACCGGAAAAAAACGGTAATTTGTGGCCTAAATCTTGACATGGACGACATTCTAGAGGGTGCGCTTCGTGAATCCAGTGGGCTTGGTGTTGAGCTTCTTCCTGGCGCTAGATTAACCGATCTGGAGTACGCGGACGACACTGTCTCACATAGCCCCTCTGCCGAAGACATGCAGACCATGCTGAACAAGGTGAGTGACCGGGCTGTATGGAATGCGATTCGCACCTTCAAACTGCAAAGTGTTGCTTCAAGACTGGGGCATTTCCACCCCTACTTTCTTTATTACAGGTAATCCGCTTGAGACTGTAAACAGTTTCACATACATGGGTAGCACTATCTCGTCAGCCTGTAATATTGCTGATGGGATATCAGCGAGGATAGCAGATGCATGAGTTGCCTTTGCCAAACTGCGTCATCTGTGGCGTCGAAAAGACGTTCGGTTGTCGCTGAAAGGAAGGGTATATATTGCCTGTGTGCGTTCCATTTTGCTGTGTGGTTCGGAAACGTGGCCTGTTCACAAGGAAGATATCAACAGGCTTGCTGTGTTTGACCATCGTTGTCTCCGCCAATCGGCCCACATTAAGTGGGCTGATCGCGTGAGCAATGTGGCAGTTCGTCGGCGCGTATTCCGGAACGCTCGGGATGCGCGATCAATTGGTCAACTAATTACGTTGCACAGCTTGCGATGGTTGGGTCACGTGCTCCGTATGCCAGCTGAGCGTTTACCGTACCGGGCATTATATACGGAGGTCACCAACAGTTGGGTAAAACCGCGTGGTGGTCAAGCAACAACGTGGTCAGGAAATATGAAGACCTTGATTGCTCCATTGAGCAAAGTGGGCAGGCGTCGCCTGCCTGGATGGGGTCCTCGTGATCACTCAAACCGCCGGTTAGATACGCTATCTGAGATGGCGGTGTGTCGCAGTCAATGGCGTCCCTGTATCCATACCATTTCTAGTTCTTCCGCTTAGTCTTCTTTAATCTTTGTCGACCTTCTTAGTAACGTTTCCTTCTAGGGTATTCCAACAGTGACGGCTGAGGTGAGCGGCGGCCCGGGTCACAGTACCTTTTGGTCAGGCTCATGGCTGTTATGATGATGATGATGAAACCTGCTAAGTACGATAGGGACACCAGCTTTTCGGGTCGTGAAAATGCTTTTCACCGCTCGGTAAGAAACACAAAGCGTATTCTGGTGTTATTCGTCCAGACTCTGTATGGCTTTGTAAAAATAGGTAAACTAGAACGAGTTTGTTCTAGGGAGGGTTCATATTTTGCTGCACATTCTACGTCATCTCTATATTTCGTAGAGTGAAACCACAACTTCAGTTTTAAAGAAACCTTGGAAGAGGTGTTGAAAATCTGTTTAACGTTATGTTTGACAAGGGAACGACGGTGGCAAACACTCAGACAACCCTGCAGATAAACATATCTGAAATTGTGGCACGTTCAGTGCAGACATGCTGCTTACACCAAACACCTTACATGATCTGTTCATTACTAACTTTAAAGATTTACGAGTGCCAAGGACTCTTGAACGAACAAACAGCGTTCTAAAACTCATACACAAACAATGTAATTTCGATTACAACACTCCTGAGGAAGGCCACCCGAGGTGGTTGAAACGTAGAGTATTACAACTTGCTCGTAACTTTGTTTTATTCCCAATCTGTTTATTAAAAGAGTTTACATCTTTTTAATTTCCAAATTCTGTTATACGTTGTAGTTACGTTAGAGTAACATACAGGATATAAGTTATTTATCAATCTATATTCTACATATCCAGATCTTCGAACAGAGTAAAACTCCATTGTAATTCACAAGAAGCCACTTGGTTCTAACAGGACGCTTAAAAGACTAATGGACTTGTGGCTCACAATCAGAAGAGCTTCACATAGTGCAAATGCCACCAATTCATTCGGATGAAAGTTACAAAAGGAACGCAACTGTTACTTTTAACACGCCACAGAATTCCAAGGACGAAAAACAGGGACAATTTGTCTGAACCTGCTAACTGCGATGTGCTATTAGAAGTGAAAGGTCAGCCGGACAGCTCTTTATACCAAAACAATAGTCTAAGATAATCTGTGGGTCAAAAAAGTACAGAATGTTGGCGATTTTCCCACATGCAACTGTATAATTAACGCTGACAAATTCTACATCAACCACCGCAGATTAACTATACAATTATTTAAGGGGTTAGGTAGACTGTAAGAAAAAGTTAAAACATTCCGAAGACGCAAAATATGTTCTATGACGTAGCCAGTGTGAGTAATTTTCTTGCTTGGTTTTGCAAGTCATGGATTTACTGAGTATTGAGTTTATAGTCGATTGCTCTTTTGCTTTTGTGGAAAAGTTGCAAAATTTTTGTCCTTCAGGGTGCACAAGTGACCAGTAAAGCAACGCGGTAACCAACAGCTCACGTACAATTGGGAATACATATGTCTGGTTGCAAAGCCATTGAAATAGCTTTGCTAAAGTACATTCTTTCAATGAGGCATATCTGGATGAGCACGTGGACGTAACATTCAGGACAAATGCAAGTTCAAACACACACAACTACTGTACACACCCTAGCGTGTTCTCTGAATCTGCTCATAAGCCCTAGTGCCGGTCGGCTCACTTGGACTATGGGGCTTTGGGAACGGAGTCGTTTCAAGGTGGACGTCATTGTAGTGTGGCTGTCGCGCATTATTTTACACAGTTGTCGCGGAGCCCATCTGCCCTTGGAGTTTAATGTGTCCCACTGTCCCCATACCGCGTGCCTAGTGAAGTAATTGGACCTTGTCCCGTGCATCATTTGATAAATAGTAAACCGTCCTAATCACTGTAGAAGTTGAAAGTGGGCATTCCTAATTCCACACAGAACTCTAATCAATAGTTCCCAACTCATCAACTCGACGAACACAATAAAGTTATTCAAAAGTATTTCATCGCTATACACAGGCAGGCTTATGTGTAACCTTCAATCATAACGTGCTGACCTTAACAATACTCTTTCAACTCAAGCTTCGTTTGAGATCATTGACCATACAAAGATGCGGTAGCGGTCTGCTATTTGTGAATGTTTACATTGGAAGCCTACACCAAGCAGAAGAGTTTAGTGTGTCCTAGAAGGGCCTAACAAATAGGGCTGGAAAAAGCAGATACGAAGATGCAGTCGATTGGAAATTAGAACCGAGCAGTAATTCACCAGTGGAGACAGATTATAACACTGCATCTGGTTACTACAAGATTGAGTGGTTGTTGAAGGTCAATTGTTCTATTTGCCTTTTAGACTGACGTCAATTTCCCAGCAACAGACCTGTGGAGTCAATCTACTGCCATACTACTACAAACAAACAAAAAATTTTCATGTTGACCATCACTCACATTTGATCGCAGTCTTCGCATTTAGATAGACTTTCCAGCCAACCTCTTTTGAAAAGAAGCACTAGAATCGAGTTTCGCTCTTATTAGAGCTCGTCAGTAGTGCATATCCTTGCCACGGCCGGGATTTGAACTCCGGCCACGCCTTCGTCATGAGGTAACCGTGTTGACCACTGCGCCATTGACCTCACATTAGGCACGACACATCTGTCTCTTGATGAAATGGCCGGAGTTCAAATCCCGGCCGTGGCAAGGATATGCACCACTGACGAGCTCTAATAAGAGCGAAACTGGAGTTTAGTGCTTCCTTTCGAAAGAGACTGGCTGGAAAGTCTATCTGAATGCGCAGGCTGTGATCAAATGTGAGTGTTGGTCAACTTGAAAATAAACCAAATCCCTGACTACTCATCAATAAAAAATAAATTGTTAATCAATGACTAACTGGCGCCTGTGTGTATCCTAACAAGCTAATCGCGCCACGTGAAGTTGATCGAAGGGAATCTGAGTACGATCACTAAAAAAATCAACAGATGCTATTGTATACCTCATTGGTACCTACTACCGTTTCCTTTAACTGAGTCCATTGATGTAATAGCATATAAGGCTAAATCTTTTGCTATCAGACTTAGTGACACTCATATATAGACGAGCATTCGAGAAACTTTCAACGCCAAAGATTGTCTATTGTCCCTATCACCAAAGAAGTTTTACGATAAACTCATGACTTTACAGTAAGTAGACCAACTTTAATGGCAACACATGTTAGTGAATTACTCGGCGTTTGGGGCTATATAGTGACATTACAACCAGTTTTATCACAGTTGTATGAGAAATCATCATTGAAGACAACTGGTCGTCATACATTCACTTATAATCTAGACTTTTCTGAACGTGATTAAGATGTTACAGTCTAGGATGGGATAGTTGGACAGTATAGAGAATTTCGCAGGCTCGGTACGTCACATAGTGGTAGGCGCCCACCTAATGTTCAAATTCGACAACTTGACTTCAAACTTAGTGCTCGGTAACGCTTGCGATTTGAGCAGAAATTCAATTGTGAAATCTCCACGCTTCGGCAATTTTTCACAGCTGAAAAACAAAGACCTTATACCATGTATTACTAGTATATAGTTTGGTCGGTAAATGTGCGCCACGGATCAACACTTTTGCCATGCAACTCAAGTTACCCGTAAACCTAAGCATTCCGCAGGAGGTGGGGGGATCGTCATGATCATTTAGTCTAAACTTTCTGCAATGCAGAACTGCTACTTATGAGTAGTTCGAATATAAATCAATCTTGGTAGTAGACGGCACACAAGTATCCCGCTTTGCCACCTAATCCCAAATCGGTTCGTCTCAATCAAGCTCCCAGTTCCAGCCAGTGTTTTGTCACTGATGAAAAACCCTTCAGATGTTCAGCAAAAATTGCATTATTTCCAAAATGGCAAGCTGACTTATTCTACCACCGCTAGTGTGTAGACGTGACCACAACGTCAACGCTTCACCTATTGCTAGAGTTATGTACCCCGGCTCCGAGGGAACCAGCCAAAGTTCTACTTTAGATTAACCCTAAAGCAAACGAACAGTATTCTTTCAACATGACCAACTAACGGTTCATATGTAAACTAGGCCTCGTCCACGACGAAAACGTGTTTGATTAGAGCACCGTAAACAGTTTAGCATTCAATTGTCAAATGCGTATCCGTGCATTCACTTTTCCGGGTGGCAAATTGAGTCTGGTTAGCTTATATTGTTCAGTTTGATGTGATCCTATATGTCGCTCCTAATAAAATGACTTACTAAACTGAGGGTGACCACCGATGATAAAGTTTGGAGTACTTGAAGTGTCTGATAAAGCGAAGTTTCTCCCAACTGCATGACAACCTGTCTTGATGAGATCCAGAGTAGCATTGCAAACACCGAACAGTGAATTTCGAAACCGTCACGGTCGAGGACAATGTCAAGCAAAACACCGCAGTGCCTAATCAAATTTTGTGTGGTTGTCGATAACAGTGCTCAACAGGGGTGCCGTGCTAAAATAATACGCCAGTTCAGAACCGCACTCGATGAGTAAACTGGTGTTGGAGGGTTTAGGTAGGTATTGCGGAGTCCTTGATGAAACGAATAGGACGAACCTGACAACTTCCAAATTCCTCCGTTGGGCTACAGCAGTAGTTGGCGGTAGTAGCCCACTGTTCTCAATCCGCCGTAGACTCACACACTGTTCAACGACTTGAGCGCATGCAAAAATTTATGATGAACGGGAGATGCTTGAATGATCCTGCTGTCGAAAAGTTGAACGCCACTGCAAGCTTCTCATTATTAAATATCAAGAGGAAAAGAATTAGTTGCTTACGTTCAACAAGGCACATCTGGCCTACAAATTATATTACGAAAATGTTCATTTTGATAGCCTCTTAAAAACATGGTACAGTTGGATTTATGCACGGAAGTTTGCAGGAATGAATTACATCACCTTTTGGTGGTACTAAAACTCGTCATGAACAGTCGGATAGATGTGTATGAGAACAACATGAGTTGAACCCCAATCATGGTTCTAAGAAAGCAAAGAAGATAACTAATGTACCATTGAACTCACGATAAATGACGTCAAATTGTCACACCAAATATAGCTAAATTTGTTTGTTATTAGTGCTCAGGTTGCTACATCGAGTCGACCAGTATCAGGACTATTCAAAGCTCCTCATGGTCATCGGCTACAAGTCTTACAATTACCTCGTGCGACGGTTACTACTGATATATTGCAAATCAATAATCATTGGCTGAACCGTGTTTGGAACCGAGTGCACTAACCATCGTTATTCGGATCTAGAGTTTCCAGCAGAACATGCTTGCTTACCCAGTTCACCCCCCGAACGATCTTAAGATCGTTTGGGACCAGCACTGAAAAAGCTTAGCGCAGCGTAATCTTACACAGAGAATCGGAAGCCGTTTTGTTCTAGACAACCGTCACTCCTAACCACTATGAATTTAAATTTAGGATCTAAAGTTTACAAGAAACATATCCAAGTTCGAATGTTGAAGGCATCAAAAGGTGATCGCTTGTCGAATAACAGTTTGGTTTTTAATTTTTTTCTAGTCAGGCCGCGAGATGTGAGTGAAGTTCCCATAATCACTGACAGAATGATGTTCGTCTACGATGGAAGACATGATGGTTCAATATCGTCTCGAAATAAAAGCCAGCAACAGTTATATGGTTCCTCTTTAGAAGAAGTGTTGGTTGGTCTCGGTGTAAAAGGTGATGATAATTTTTTTATCTGTCGCGTATTTAAAAAAAAACAGGTGGGGAAAACGCTACATTTGAATGCACTACCGTGTCTGTTAGCCATATGCGATTTCGGAGAGCTCGTCTCACTGATATTTTATTCGACGTGCTTCCAATAAAGGCGGTGGTCTGGTTGTCACGAATTGTTCCTCCTTGTTTTCCGGCTAATGGTGAGCTAGAGCCCATCCAGGTTGGAACTGCTTAATACCATATCAAAACACTATCATTTGTCAGAGGAGCTTACAATTTTGAGGTTTTTGATTACCTTAAGCATCAAATTTCTAATTATTCTGGCGATATGTTACAGTCCGGAGAGTTGACTTCATTCGTTCGCAGTGGATCATGTAACAACCAATGAGGAACTAATCACAGGTCACGTAACATCGACAAACTCACGGACGATAGGAAGCAATGACGTCGACTGCTAAATCCCACCCTGGGCAAAAGATCAGAGCGACAAAGAGCGAATACAGCCCGAATGAGCTAAACTCAGCCGGCTAGTTTCCATCAGCTCGAGGAGAGCAGACCAGTGAGCACACCGATCACAACTGACAATCCCATCTTACTGTACGTCTAGTAAATGCAGGCCATTAGTCTCAGTTGCTTATGCTTGTGTCCTTCAGAAAATTAGACAGTCTTTTACCCTACAACGGGTGTTACGTCGGTAGGTTAAAACAACTACAGCACATAGCAAAAAAATAATAACGATGTTTTATTATACTTATTTTGACCCAGGGCTTGAGTCTCGGTAAAGTAATGTGATGAGGATCATCACATGTGCCAGATGGAGAATATACGGTAGGCTTAAGTGTAAGCGAATATATAACGTAAAGCATAGTTCAAAAATGAGCAGTCACCAAAATGGAAGGAACGGAAAGAAAAATAAGTTACACATGGTGGAACAACCCTTTACACTGTTATCCGCCAAAACCGATAGCGTATCCAACTATAGATGTTGCCAATCCGTAAGTCTCCAGCTAGGTAGACGCACTGTGTCAACAATGACAAACCACAACGCCAGTTATTTCACAACTCGGTGTCAAGTAATTATCTGGCCGTTTCACTGCAATTTGTATTTAACCCCCGTTTTAGCAGGTAGGACTTTGGCGAGTCAAGCAGTGGAATGGCATACAAAGCACCTGTCTCAGCAGACAAAATCGTTCACGGGTGATCGCGTTAAGATATTCTGATTACTACTGGTGAATATCAGTAGACTGGAAGTTTGGTAGCCCACACTCGCATTGGGAAACTGCAACATCACACTTTCTGTCAGCGATACCTAACGGCTAATGACACCGAAAGTTGCTGTTACCCACGTGATCAAAACAGAAAGATGGAAACAAGATAACAGATAAGGTCTAATTGTCGCAGATCATATTACCAGATGTACAGTCTACTCAGGTAGGACGTGAACTAGAGAGCTATGTAAACCCAGCGATCATGTCGAATAGGATTATCAACAATTAACTTGTAGTGGGCGGTCCCAAGTTTGGCGTACATGATCCATAGTTGAGTGTGTTAAAAGAGATAGAAATGTGAGAATTTTTGGTTTGGATTGGACTCGAATCAACCAGAGGAACAAGGTGCCCAGGTGTGATAGATGCCCGGCTGAACTAAGAAGCCGTCTCAAAAGCACAGAAATTTCAGCCATTCATTTATCTCACTGTGTTATATGGAACCCAGTGAATGATCCATATAGGTGGCTTTCAAGTAAAATCCCTCAGGCAATTCAAACAAAAATCCAACAACGCCACTGCTGAGCCTTGAGGCAGTGTTAATAACCAGCAATTGGGCCGATTTATCAAGTTGAAAGGGACCCAAATGTGAAAATCCAAGTCCAGCCGTGAGATTTCTAATACACCAATGTATTCTTCACCTCAACTTCGAAGTGGATATGTTCTCAAGTGAGCCGGACCCTAAAAGGACTCTGCCTTGTAGGTCAGAATTTTGAAGCAGATCGCGGATAGGATTCGTCGAATCAACCCAATTCTGGGACAAACGACAGTGCAGTAAACTTAGTCAATGTTCTGGGTACAGTGTCATTACACGATCATTGTGAATTTCCCTCTATATTTTGATCTCCCGATTTTTCTGCGTTCCTTTCGCCTTCAAATGAAAAAGTCAAGACATTTATCAAAAGGTGAAGCTTTTAACCTCTTATCATCGAATCAGCAAGCTGTTCCAACGATCGGTTACATAAGTATTTAGTTCGAATCGTGCTGAATCCTTGAAACACGAATCTACGGTTCACACACTTGATCTGCTGCCCCGGTAATCGCTGATTCAGCCGACTCTCATTCAGAGCCTGGGGCGACGCAGAAATTGAATCTTGAAAGTAAGTCAGAGCATAGACCACAGAACAATGCTTGTTCGATCGGACTGTAGTGAACAGGCGCTTGTGGATTGTCAGACACATTAGTTTGGTCACATACTATCGACAAAAAGTATGGAACCATTGTACTCACTAGATTGGAGTATAGTAACTCTGTAACACATTCCTCGACTTTCTGGTGTATACCAAATACTCAGACATAACATATCTGATAGCTCTCAAGTGTGTCAAGTCATGGGAAATTGGTAGTAACGATTGCACAACCGATAAAATTCGGTGCCTCCCACGATCCCGTTCGGTCTAGGCAGAAAGCTGATAGGATTCTCTCCGGGCTGTTCTTATCCACTCTTTCGGGTAGCGCCTGGTTGGATATTAGAGCATCTTACGCTGTCACGCTATATGATAAACAGAAAGCAACCAAACAGAAGGGGTATTCATTCAGAATATCAAGCCAAATGGGTCCGGCCGCCCGCAACTATGGGCCGTTCTATGGGCAGACAATTCGGACGTTTGGTAGCGTATATTTTTCCGCTTTGACATTCAAAACGAATAACGATCCAACGTCTGTGGAGGAACGCTCATTGTGTAAACCTGACAAGAGGTCGGTATCAGCGGGATCGAAAATCGTCCTTACAAGTGGCTATTTGCACCAGAGCGTGCTGACTGAGTGGGCAACAGGTGTACATCATGCCAAGTGGTATAGCAGAGTGACGAACAACTGTACATATCGGCTAGGCAAATTAATTCGCAGAATCAGTGGGTCGCTAGGGCTTTAACGAACCACAATACCACTTTACTAGAGAAGGTTTTAACAATAAGAGAAGCTGATTTAAAAAAGTCACCACAATACCGGTTCATCTGCGTTCCACTAGTTGGAAACTCGACCACGAATCGCAAGTAAGGTTAGTTCGGGCCGGTACAATCGAAACAACCTCGCTGACTTCAACACACTTTACGGCATGTATCAACGACTAACCAGGTGAGATGGCCCGAAAGCACCACCGATAGCGTATTCGTGAAGCCCCGTCATTGTACTCTTACGCTACGTGCCTCAGCTGTTTGGGGATTGACCAAAGCAGGTCGTTGTGCTGGGCATATGACTCTGGAGGATGAGGTCCGTTCAGAGGATATGTAACTAGCCGTTCACCATTCCATAAGTTGTATTCGACAAGATTTTCGCTGTAACTTTCCTAACAGTCGAAAAGTGGGAGCAGTGCGTACAAAAATAGTTCATCCAGGCACTGCAGCTGTCATGTCCGAGTGCAGTATCAAACATGGTCTATTTAACACTAAGAGCTCACCGGATCATCTTTGCCGTATTTGGACGGGCAATCGAATTCATCTTACTGTTTGACCACGTGGACTTAACCGCCCCTCACTTAACTTAAATATATATGCTAAGCGTCTCAAAGTGACAGGCCATGATACTCAACAGAGTGACTAATTTAGAACTTGAAAGTAAATTCAGACCCGAGTTTTTAAACCCGGACGTCCCAGAGCCAACCAATCGAGCCGACAGGCTGCAGGTCATGACGATAGCATCCCATAACGCGTAACAGGCGCATACCCGCCAAAGCGAACATGAGCCTGTGAGGCAGCAGTTTTCAAGGCCGTCCGTGCCTGCGGCGACCACAACGAGCACGTGAGTGTACGTGCGTTTGTGCACGCACGTCACCTCACCATACCGTCACGTCCCACAAGCGCATCAGTGCAGGTGCAACTGTCTTGCAACGGCAAATCAACCAATGGTAGACGAGGCTGATTTAAACACGTGAAACGGTGCCAAATTTGGGTCCACCCACGGCGATTTCAGTAGTCACAAGACTCACATGGTTTTCTGTTCCACATCCTTTGTAAACAAACACACAGGAGCAGTTAGCATCCGCTAGCTGGCTCAGAACTGACAGTAAAAAGGCAAGACACCCAAAACTCGCTACACCTTTAGATAAGCGGTGGCTAAGTATACAATCACACAGGCTCAACACAGCAGTTTGTTCCCGTCATTAGTTTTCGTCTCGGCACCAATCGATTACGCGACCTTTGCTGCATACCACTCGTTTCTAAATTCGGCACTTTGCTCGACTCAGCACAAGTTCATCTAGCTCTTCATGTTACTGTCAAAAGCAAAAATTCGATGACCAGCTGAAACACGGAAGGCAGACTGGTTAGTAACGATTACGCCACACGGAATCAGGTCGATGGAAAGGGTGAGCGATTCAGCGGTCGGACGGACACTCTCATAACATGATTTTAATTCCAGCTGTGCACGAACTGCTGTTTGGTTAACTGAGAGAAATGAGTCGTTCTTTCTAGATGGTGTGCATATAGATACGGGATGGTCTTCGTGGGGTGGGCTCTGAAAACCAACCTGTTCATATTATATTCAAGAGAGTAGAATATTCACCGAGAAATGGTCCTCTCAATGGAAAGCGAGAGATAGCGTGTGCTGACATGGTTCACTCCTTTCGTTTCAAACGGCTATTTTGTTTAGCAGTGTCGGGTTTAAAAGCGTTCACTTTCCCAAATTTACCACGTCTCTATGCTTATACGCCCGACGGCTCAGTATATGGAGTCAAAAGAATCCATCATGTGAGACGCACAGGGTGCGTAAGTTTACTCAATCGATTGACTAAATGTGCCATCGTTTCGGCGGTGGGCCGTAGGCGCGTATAAAATACGTTGGAAAACCGAAAGCAGACTAGGGTTGTCTCAAACAGATTAAATTAGAACACTTGATTAAGGGAGTCTTACATCCATCATAGAGAATAGTCATTGTTCATTGAGGGACAAAGGTCAGATTCGAAAGAACTAAAGGACGCGGTAGCCAGTTACAGTACACGCATTTGGTAGAACCTGTAATGATGTCGACTACTCACAGAGACCGATTTACCTCATCGGTCGGAGAACGCACACAAACTCTGTATCCAAACATCGTTGTATCTTGAGTAGAAGTCGGGGATTTGGATTGTTTCAAGCTGAACATCAGCCAAACTTGGTCGCGGCCTTAGCATTCAGATTGGTTTTTTAGCTAACCCATTCGGAAAGAAAGCGCTAAACTCGAAGTTCGCCCTTATTAGAGCTAATCAGTAGTGCATATCCTCGTCCGGACCGGAGTTTAAATTCCGACCCTCGTGATTGTGAGACTAGTGTGTTAACCACAACATCAGTAACTTCACAATAGGCTTGACCAAATATCCGTATTCGAACGCTCAACCACAATCTTGTGTGGTTAGTGTTTAGGCTGCCCGATCATCTGGAAAGGAGAATAAACAGAATCACTCTGATCAGTCCGATCGATAACCCCGTGATCAGCACTTATCAGTTAGGTCATATCTGCCCAGTTAGCTTGGATCTAATGGGTAATGCAACTGAACATCGGCACGTATTTTGGAAACGTGCAGTTTCTCGAACAATAATCGGGGTAATGAAAATGCAGTCTACTCCCTTAGGATCGTGTATGCTAACGGCACGTTTGGGGCACCACTGTGACTGTTTATGGTTAAAAGTAAGCATAAGATAGTCGAGCAATGACAGTTACGGACTATAATACCCATGCTGGTCTTGTTGCGCAAGATTGGGAGATCATTTCTGTCAGGTGGAAAAGTTCCAGACCCTGCATACTTCCGGTTAAATGTTCTATAGAATGACAGCGTGTTACAGTCAACGACGAGCTAATACACCTGGTTTTATTGATTCCCCTTTAGGATTTTCGTTGGCATCTTGCATTAAGTTCCCGGTACAAGGTCGAGCAGATTTAACGAAACCGACATCCCGTGATAGAACCATGTCGCCATCCCTATCAACAAGCCGACAACGGTTATTTTTCGTCCCAAAGAAAGAAACGCTAATAGAAGGCTGCGTGTTGAATTCGTTTGGACAGCCTTTATAGAAAATTCATTATACACGAAAGCGTGGAAAACAGGCGCGACAAAAGCATGCGGTCACCCCAGATTGCTATGGTGAATTAAGGCTGATAAGCCAGTCGGTTGGCTAGTTGCGTATGCCGGCCGGTTGCGTATGCACCGGATGCTCCGAGAACTGGGTGTGCGCTAGCAGTCAGCAAAAGCTACAGTTACCGAACCTCAGTGGATGCTACATGAACTACGGGGTGGTGCGATTCCAACAAAAATTCAAATTCAAGGCATACTATGAACACGCATTATCTAATCTCCGGACAGACTATACTGGCTAACACACACCCTCCGTGGGTGCGGATGTGCGTTTTTGTTAAGCTCGGAGTCCAGTTTTACTTCAGAAATGCAGGAAGACCTCGAACCACATTGTACTCCAACAGTTACTAGGTTCACAAGATTAGCACCCTAATTCGCATTTGTTCTGTCCATGTCAGGCAACGGAACTGTGAACTGAGCAACTTGGATGCGGTTAAGCCACCAAAGAGGCCCAGAGGTGTAGACATGTTGTTTGAAAGGATCAAAGGACACCGTGTGGTCGGAGCTACGGTGACCACAGACGGTCTTATCAAGGTGACATAAACAACGCGTACCATAGTTAGCTTCGAACGCGACAAGAGGTGTTTCATAGCTGGGATCGATAATTCAACTCAGTGTCTTCACAAGAACGCAGGTTAAACAGTCCGTGAACGAAGTATGAGAAAATCAGTAGAACGGAGAGTTCATCGACTGCTACCGGCTGATATACATACTTCATGGAGGCCAGCAGTGTCACTGCGCTTGCTTCAGTAACAATTTGAAAAATGAATCCGTATGAGCCTGATACGTCGTTTGTGTTCCACTCGATGCACTGGCAAATGACGCCTTCTGGTAGTAGGAGGGAGCGGCAATCTCGGCTTTTGGTATCAGTAAACCAACCGTAACAGATGACAATCAATGGGCCAGCTTTTATTTCTAAACGCTAGAGCACCTTCTGAAGCACTTCGTTCTTTCAAATTGCTAAAAGATCGTGTTTTTTTTACAAGATAACGTATCAATTCATACAGGTATATCACGGTTAATTGTTCGAGGAATTATGTTACACCGGCGATCTCGAGTCTTGAACTCTATTCAATAGAAGGATTGTAGTACTTCGTTAGGCACACAATGAAGCCAGGGTAAACGGCTTCACGGTCGAGCTCATGGTTGGTTTTGAGTACTTTGGAGGAGGGCAAGTTCCAACGTGGTCTATTTTCCCTTCGAAAGTACGGCAAATTCATTTGGGGGAATTACCGAGGCGAAAGGTCAGAACCACGTCACACTAAACCTTCGCAGAATTACAGCAACGAGCTCGTCGTGTAATTATGGTTTCGCTGTTTTTCACATACTTGTGCACAACTATTTTTCCATACAGATTATCCGTACAAGAGTTAATCTAGAGTGTAGTGGCATGCGTCCGTTTGACGTAAAAAAAGGGCTGTTGTCGACTTGCTATTAAAGCGGGTTTGCTAGATAGGAAGATGGCCGTATAAGTGTGTCACGGGGCCTATAGAATGTCCGGCACGATTGTAAAACCCGGTAAGCGGTCTCATCAGACGTCTTAAATCACTGGGCAGCGCCTGATGGTACTAATGGCTCAATTCAAGGCAGAATCGTATGTGTAGGCTGAAGTATGTGAAAAGTACGGACACGCGCAAATGCACACGTGCGAATTCGTCCCACGTCGGAACACTAGTCAGGGAAATAGCCCAGTCAACCCGTCCTTGCCCGACTCACCAAGTTGGGTTGGCTTGTTGGGGCCTGTCTCCCCTACGCCCATCGCGCAAGCCAGTGTATGTGTGTGTGGGCGCAACAAACCACGTTCAATCGATAACACGTCCTCAAATGACATCAAAACAAAGCATCTTTGACACGGGTTCGATTCACACTAACTTCAGTAAAGCGGGATAAGGAGAGTTACGAGCTCTGAATGCGACGGGAGGCGAACACATATATGGTCGGCTAACAGCAGCCGGGGTAAGACTTCCAGTTTGCTACAGAGATGACTAGAGGAAACCAACCCGCCCACTTTGAGATATTTCGTATTGGTTTGCTGACACACACTATAAGGTTGGTGTCCCGTACCTTTTAGGCGAGCATTCATGAGAAGTCAGATTACGGAGAATTCGCGTAAAGCGTGCTGTGGGTTTACCACGCGGCCAGGCAACAACGATACTGACAGTCACCGTCTGGGTTTGTCACTCACGTGGCTGAGCTACGACAACCACGGTGGATCAACAGCATGGGCAGGCAAGGCTAGCGAATCAGCAGGCAAGGCTAACGAATCGGCAGGCAAATGAAACAGACTAGCAGGGTGCTCCGCTGAATTTCACGAAAAACGGACAGTGGGGAGAAGGTAAACATACAAACCGGTAACCTTCAACAGGTCAAAAGAGGGAGAAGGAGGAATAGTTCAACATAAGCATTGACGCTCCACAGTCGATGAACAAGTGGCACAGTTCCAGTGTCAGATACGAGTAGCGTAAGAGGACTCCACCAGCTTGAACCACATTTAGAGGTCTTATGTACCTTCTCACTATAAAACAAATAAATAAAGGGGCATGTATCGCGAATCCGCCAACCGTTACATTAGGTAATCGTTAGGCCACGTCGACTATAGCATTCTCGATTCTTGATTGATTACACCTACCATATGTATCCGTCGGTCGAACGACTGACCGGTGGGAGTCTTTGCTTTGTCTCACCAGAAAGAACGAAAAACAATTTCAAAAGTTTTTCATCGATCGCACGTAAACGTGGATTAGTTATACCTCTGCCCCATAGAGTGCGTCGAAGTCCTATCGAGGACCCACTTGAAATTGGTCCGAGAAGCTGTGATAGGCAATGAATACTCTGCAAAGTTCATTAACAAATACCCCAAGCCAAGGGGAGTGTGAACGCTCTTGCTTTGTCCTACCTAGTGTTTGAACCATGTTCAGCAGAGTTTCAGAAACGGTGGTTGAAAACGCGTGTTGTCAAGCCGGTATTCTTTAGGAAATTACGAATGTCCCATCTAGGTTGCAGGAGCATCCAATGCCTCAACTCGACAGCTTCACAAATTTATGAATTTGTGGCTGTGGTCGTAGACATGCCGGTAGAACAATGAGATGTGCGGCTCCGGAGGCCCGACAATAAGTGTTCAGATAACTCACGAGTTCTTAAGCTCTTCCCAACCCTTCTAACGAAGAAGGCCCAACGCGATTGGGACCTGGAGTGTCACATTTTACTTGCAACGTCGTGCCGTTTTCAGACCACTGGCTGCTTTTCGGACTAATCCTGCAACTGTCAAGCTTCACCATGGGACGGGACACAAGGTGGACCGACGTTCACCTTTCAAGTGACTTCGCATTCAGATACACTTTCCACCCAACATCTTTCGAAAAGAAACACTACACTCGAGTTTCGCACTCGTTAGAGTGCGTCAGTAGTGCAAATCCTTGCCATGACTGGGATTTGAACTCCAGCCACACTTTCGTCATGAGGCAACCGTGTTGACCGCTGTGCCACTGACCCCACATTAGACACGACCGAATTATCATGTCTGAACGCCCCATCACTTCCGCTTATGAGTAGTGACCAGGTTTCCCGATCAGCTCGAGAGGAGACAGTAAGTGTCCTGTTAACTTCAATCGACAATCGCGCGATTAGGGCTTCCGAGACAGGCAGATATCTCTGATCGCATTAAACCTGCTAGGCGATATTCTGACCTGTTGTTGATTAGCTGAAGACTTGATTAATTTCAAGTTGAACATCACTCACAGTTGATCGCAGCCTTCACATTCGAATAGACATTATGTGCCAAAGATACGTACTACTGACCAGCTCTAACGCGTACGAAGCTCCAGTATAGTGCTTCTTTTCGAAAGTTCCCAACTACTCGTCCGTAATCTATTCAATTTTTGTCTAAATTGTTTTCCGCTTAACCCTGAAACATCATAACACCTTGCCCTGCTCCCTGATGCGCCCACCAACTGACCCAGAAGTAGCCTGACCAAATGCCTCATTCAGTGAATGTAGCAACTCACAAAAAGATGTAAGCTGAATTCTACTCCAGAGAACATTTTGTGTTTTCTGTGACCTTTTCCAAGCTCACTAAATGAAACCACTGCTCCAAATAACAGTAACGCTCTCTTTTTGGAGACCAGTGTTTTTCCTTCGTAGTCTGCTTGGGGGATCGGCTCTTCGGGGTAAAACAGCGTGTACAGTATCATTGCGTCGCAGGAATCGTTCCAGCTCAATTGCATCCGCTCGGTCGTTCCGCGTTATAACGGATAAGCTCCTGTTCAACCGGTTAAATTGCACGATTAACAGATGTCGCAAAACTGCTTACTGAGCCGTCGCCCAACAGTAACAATCCTGGATTTACGAGTCCGGTTATTAATCGTGCACAAAGCTGGTTTGATAGAAGAACCCATCTTTATAAATGCTACAATGTTTGAGTATTGGAGTTCTCAAGTCTAGTATTTCTGGTTGAGCTGGATCAGCCGAAAATCCCAGCCATATTGTGAGAACAAAGATCACATGTGAAGAGTGTTCAGCCTAAAGTGAATTCCACGAGGATCAACAATCTTAATCTTCTCTTCAGAAAGTTAAACCCTAAACGCCAAAGCTAAAATCAGACGATTAGAGTAATACATTCATGTCAACTGGTCCGTTAAAAAAGACAAGGTTATTCATTCTAGAAGAGAGCCAGAATGTATTACATACCGTTGTTACAAAGCTGTTAACGTAACCTCGTATGTAAAGAGAAAGTATCTGTCTCAATCTGAATGTATTCGAACAAATATCGGGTTGGGGCAACTAATCTGGTAGATAAAACTTTATCGACTTTTGAAGTTCAATAATGTGAAAATCCGACCCAACCCAGGTATATTCCATCTTTCCTGGTTCTGACCGTTAACTGGATCTTGACCTAGATGTTTTCGTTTTAATACATTAATTTGATAGTTGTGCCAATAGTCAGTTGATGGCTATTGTACTTTGCTTGGGTGATGCGCGTATCACCTTTTTGGAGCTCGGTTCGTTCTCAATGTTTTCGACTCTGTTGACTGCTCGAAAGAATTCTGTTGTGAATGGATGTCATACTATACGATAATAGTTCCTCCTTAGCCTGTTCGGCACCTAAATTTAATTTATGTCCCAGGAGCGATGTGTCGATCGAAATTGTTGAGGCTGTCTTATTATTCCCTTTGATAGTTTGCTCAATAATAATTTGGCATTTTAATCCAATCTCGTTTTGATTAGTTGAGATCGTTGGTTCATCGATACATGCTGCTCAACTTCTTCGTGGAACAGGGTACAAAAATGCATACACAACTGTGCAGATCTGCAAATGTGTTTGTGCAAGACGACATTACAATGCATTCTAAAGTACGCCACAGAACGCAAAAACTCTCGGTAGGTCTAGCACTGATAAATACAAGGTTTTACCATTCGACGATTTAAGTATTCAAAACATTGGATACACTGCATTTACTGCCACCTAAATTGCGCTGCTGTTTACGCATACGGTACACCTTGGGCGGACGCGAACTTCCACGACTCAGATAGTCGTGGTGCAATCAAGGTCAATGAGCACGTTGACGTCAAGGACACGATCGATATTCGACAATGGGTGATCTAACTGCTACTCCTGTTGGAACGCATGAACTTGATTGATCCTGCTTTTCGTCCACACAGGTTGTCTAAACAAACTAAACCCATTGACGCTTTTATCTAGCTGTCAACCACCTTGAACGGAATCGCAAACCGTCGTTCCAAAGGCTAAGTTAAGCGGGAAGGCGTGTAAGGTTTCGATGAGCGATCGAACTTAAGCTCATACTCAAACGAAAACAATGTGGTAATGAAACAGAATCGAATGGAAACATATTAACATGTTTGGTCACCAACATATCTGAACGAGTTAGTACCTGACAAAATGTCTGATTGGGACAGCCTAGAATTTGGTCAAATGAATGAAGAGTTATACCCAATTTCAGTAGCCACTGTTCAGTTTATATTGTGAGTGGCAGCTGATGGTATGCTATTCGAGTAGACTACTCCTAACGACCAAATCGAATGAATTGATGAGCCTGGCATAAGGCAGGGAAACTGAAGATTGCCCAACGAATGACCAAAGTGGTCAATTGCTGGTGACTCTTTGCACGTATGTAAGTTCGTCATTATCACAATCGAAAGGGTGATTAGCTTTTAGTGATATAGCAGGAAACTGAACTGTGATGAGAAACAACACAGACTGTTCACAAGGGCAATGCTACATCTGAGAAGGTCACCCAAACTGTGATGAGATTGTAGTTAATTACGGAAGGAATGAGGGGCGGTATTTCAGAAAACAGAAAGTTGCCAATAGTGCACCGGCTCTCGAAGGATGAACGACTAGCAAACAGCAACCAATGCTTTCAAACATGTCATCCCTTATTATCTAGAAGTATATCGAAGAAAATACTTTATATAGTGAATTCCAGTTGCTGATGACAGACGAGATGTTAAACCTGAAAACAATGGGAGCCGGTAATTCTATAGGGTAAAAATGGCTGAAAAAGAGTGCAACAGACTTTTTGTAATGAGATACTTGGTCTGAACTCTGCAACCAATTGAACTAAACCTGCTCAACCGTGGTGAAGAGACTCAGAATTTACCAGAGACTGCTAAACCACTGAAAAGCTTTTCAGCCACCATACCTCAAAGCGTTCGCTTCCACCATGAGACACGCTGGGTCATATGTGGAGGCTTTAGCTTGTTGAACTATCCAGGATTACATCGTTCGAAACTACCATCGTAACAGTGAGAGCAATCTTAGTTGCTGCAAGTCACAGAGCGCATACGGATCAATAAATGAACACAGATGCTTGTTACCAGGCCATACCTTTGATTTTATGTAGGCAGCTATCCTAGCTTACGAAGTACGCGATCTGTGATTTTGAGTAAGAACGTGGACCTACTTACCGCTCACTGACCCTGATTTAGCGTGCGTATACAGTAGGCATAGTCTATTGGCCGAGAATATTTCAGACACGTCATTCAAAAGCGTTATGAGAAATTACGTTATATATGCGAACTCACTTGAGGATGTTTTTCACGAAGATGGGACTTGCGAAGCTTGATTGAGGTAAAAGACTCATCACACTGAGGACATTTGTGAGGAAACTGAACACCATGAGTTGTTACCCGATGACTTCGCAAAGCTTGAACTGTCGGGAAGCCTGCTGGACAAGCCTGACACAAATATTTCCGTCCGCAGGAGGCCAAGTCTTTTGGCACGTTGCATTTTCCGTCGGCAGTCTTATCCTTCTGGACTGATGAATTCTGAGGATTCGCATCTCCAACCTTGTTAGTATCAGTTAGAAGCCGACCAACTTCTGCAGCCAGGCTAAGCACTGTCTCTTTCGAGGCGTTCGATTTAAACCATAGCTCGGGAGCATCGGGAAGCCGCTTTTTGACACCATGCGTGCCTAGATGACGATTTAGTAATGACTTCGAAGCCAACGAAAACCCACACAAGCGACATACATACGGACGAATGCCAGTGTGGGAGCGCAGATGTTCGTTCAAATGAACTCGTTGCCTGTAGGCCTTGGAACAATGTTCACAAACAAATGGCTTCTCACCGGTATGTGTACGTAAATGCTTATCACGCGCACTACAACGGCTGAACGTTTTCGGGCATTGATCGCACTTGAATTTGCCACTGTTATTATGCATTTCCATGTGTTCGCGTAAAGAACCTCGTCTCATCAGTTTAGAACACACTGAACAATTGATCGCTTCTCGAGCTCTCCGTCTACGGGTCAATTGCGACCTCAGTGGTTCCGACTCCTCAGGGGCAGCTAGAGGAATAATGCCTATATCAAACGTCGAACTGTTCCCAGTGTTTGAACCTTTTAAATCATGTTGAGGGTTAGATTTACAGTTTGATTTACAGTTAACCGCAGATTTTGAGTTGTCTGGCTCGGTAGGCTGTCGGCTTGGTTCGCGTTCCAGTTTGCAGCTCTGGCGGTTCGTCAGCTGCTTTTCGTTTGATGCCTGTTTGTTTTCCGGAGCTTCGATTTTCACATCTTGTTTTGAGGTCTGGGTGTTTTTCTTCTGCGCTGTGGGATTAGACGGCTTAACCGAAGAGTTAGAGCGCTTTTGATGGGAGATGCTGTTTTTCTCGACCGCCGGTACAACAGGGCTCGGAAAGCTAGGTAGGGGAATGGCAAGCCCCAGAGGAGCGATGGGTGGATGAGTGACCGGGGGGACTGGTAGACAAGGTCCAGCTGTCATTGCTGCGAAAGCTGCAGCCTGAGCGAGAAGCATTGCGGTTTGGAACTGGCTCATTGAACTCGGGACGTTCACATTAGCACACAGCTTAGCTGCCAATTCTTTGGCCGTCTCAGATAATTTTTCAAGTGCTTCTTTTCGTTGCTGTTCACTATCTATTTGTTGCTTGTTCTCTTCTATCAAGAAATTTTCACTCCCGCTGCTACTTTTATCACTGTCTTCACTATCTTCGTCCATATTGTGAAATTGTTGAGGTGTTGCTTTGAACCGGGGCATTTTGCACTTCACAAGATAGCTGAAACAAATTCGGTACGGAGTGTAGAGGCAAAAGCGTTTATCCGCATGCGACCATGGTAGCAAACGTGCGCACGTTCAAATGAGGTTGGCTGGGCGGGCAGTCGACCGGCCGGCCTGCTTGGTTAATTGCTTCATACGCCTGTGACGGAAGGCCATCATTCGACCCCGGACTGGTCGATAGCCTACAATGTTCTCGATTGTGATTGGCCCGTGCTGAAGTACACCCACGCCTGGCCAACTAGTCTTAGCTCGAATCAGTCTGGCGTAGTCGCACGGCTCGAACCAATAGCAATCCAGAACTTAATGTCTGCCCTACGGGGTAGAAATTCTGGGTGTGGAAAGCGCTGTGCACGATGGATTTAGAGACAGATTCGGCCTACGTTCTGAGCCACGTTTAGCCGACAGGATTTGGGTGAGCGGACGGATTTGCAAAAATTCCGCGAAATTGTTTAGAAAGTTTGCAGTAATTACAACTGTGGTCAGCTGGACAGTGTTCAACTTGAAAGGTTCTGTTCTGCAGAACAAATTGAAAACACCAGTTAGAGTACAGTTCGCACCTGCGAAGAAGTCACCACCAGAATCACTAGATTCGCACAGTTTGAACGACTGGTTTGTCAGTTTTCACTGCCGGGTGGATAACTGCCATAGAACTAATAATTCCGGTGTCATTTAATGGGGGGTTAAAACACTTGACTTCCTTCACGCTGTGTAACTGAATGATGAGAGGGCACAGGGGAAGCGTTGCTTTCTGGGTAACAGTACGTTCATGTTGATTGCACATGAACAATTAATTGATCGTAAACATCTGAACGAAAACGCAAGAGTTAGAAGTCATGACGTAAGAGATTAGAACGAAAAGAGGAATGTGAGCGACATACAAATAAAAAAGTGAGACTAACAACCTTCAGAACAGCCGCGACTTTAAAACAAACTATGCTTGAACAAACGAGAGTTATGGCGCCTAACCGCCAAGGCCCCATCGAAACGGAAAGCACGTTTCCGGATCCTCTGAAAGATTACAAGGAAGCGTCGTGTGTCACGACCATGTGGCGAGTTTGGAGTGAATGCTGCGTTGTAGATGTGGCTAGGAGTCGTCCATCAGCCTATATACAGACCCCTAGTTTACGACCATTTGGGTGCATGTTGCACGATACGAGCAACTGGTTGACCGTTTGTCTTCCTCACGTAGCTCGTACTTCAGCATTTGTACAAACCATACGAGTGAGTAAATGTGGCCTGATTGTTCATAGTCAAAATGACAGGCAGTGCGGTCTACTATATACATCCTTGTGGTGCTCTAAGACGGTTAACAGGCAGTAACTGTGTCTCCTCTCAAGACGATCGGGCAACCTGATAATTGCTCACAAGCGAGAGTGGTTGAGCGTTCAGATTTGATAATTCGGTCGTGCCTAATGTGAGGTTAGTGGCGCAGTGGTTAACACGGTTGCCTCATGATTGGAATGTCCGGAGTTCAAATCCCGGCCGTGGCAAGGATATGCACTACTGACGAGCTCCAATGATAGCGAAACTCGAGTCTAGTGCTTCTTTTCGAAAGAGGCTGGCTGGAGAGTCTATCTGAATGCGAACACTGCGATCAAATGTGAGTGATGGTCAACTT
>QNGE01002244.1:69918-93095 GCA_008508345.1 Paragonimus westermani
TGCTTGTATGTGTGTCTAGTCCCTGTGTGTCGTTAAATATTTGTTGTATATAACTGACATGTTTTACGTTTGCGACTGATGAGAGTAAATGAAATGTTAACATATCGCAATATATGTCTTCTTTCTGCTCTGATGAAGTGGTTAAAGGGAACTCAGTGTTTCATACAACGTGTATGCCAGTTCGTCTTTACTATTAATTGCTGACTATTCTCCATGAAAAACGCCTCATGAAGATTCCTTCATGTTGTACGCAAGCATTTTATTTACAACCCTCGGTGTCGCTCTGTCTACCGGTGACTAGATGCTGTGGAAGAGAAGGGTCACTCATCTCTACCCATTTTAGCATCACATTGGACTTAGGTCCAAAAATGACCACTGAGTTCACAGAAGTGACCAGAATGTTATCCACACAAATTCCATACAGCACATGTTTTAGAAGACGCCTACAAACAAGATGAATTCAAATTTAGTCAAGGCAAAATTTACTAGGCCTCAGTCGAGGGGATAGTCTAAAGAGATTCCAGCCGCCCGTCAGGCAGCAAATATCACGATAATGAACCCCAAGTTACGTGCGTACAAAAGCAATAAAAATTTCCGTCGCTGGGATTGAAAATATCGTACTTTCTGAAGGGAAGTTTCATATACTAGCAAATGGTCGGGAGAATACAACATTCGTGAATGGGAACGTCACTCAATGAGCAAATCAGCATGCCACAAATAGTCAACCATCTTGACAAGTGACAAGTTTAAGAGTATCCTTCAGACTGCGCTTATGGCAATGTTCTGTAGACAGTTTAGCTGAAACTCGTCGAACTCAGTTTGGGATGCATGCCAATGTGGACGCTAGTATTTCTGCGTACTGGCTATTACAACGCTGAAGTAGTATAATGCAATAACTGCGCATTTAGGGTTAAGGATGGAGCGCTTACTAACATTATTTTCAAAAATCACTGCAGACCATGTGGACTGGCACGAAAGTTTCATGGCGTTTAGTTATTTAGTGTGCTTACTCATCAGGTGAATCGGATCCTTACCAGAGTCATATGATCCGAGCATGCACAACCGAAAAAGGACTCCCCCGGAAGGCCCCAATTTTAAAGTCAAGTCATTGGCACATATTTCCGCCGATGAAATACCGGGCGAATATTTCTAAGTTCGGTAGCCGTCACATGTGGTAACTTTAGTGCACATTATCGTATCAATCAACAGCCGCGGTTCTTGGACTGTACTGAGTCACGGTGTCACGCGGATGACAACCACATTCTTTGTTGCTCATGCAACTGCAGTTAAGTCACTAGAACGGGTAAATTGGCTGTCAGTGTCTGTCAATCGGACATGACTAAGTTTACTTTTTTCTCACAAACCATTAATAAGTGACTTTTGAGGCCACCTGGATGAAGAAATCCAAAGGCACTCGAGATGGACAGAAGGGTAGCGCGAATGTGCATCTAAAGAATTGCCGAGCATGGGTTCTTACACACAAATGTGGAAATAACCACGAGGAGACCACAGCCAATAGAGAGTATGAATTCGTCCCAAGGATTAAGGCAATGAATACAGTTGCCTTTGGACGGACTGTCCACAAAACGTGCCAGTTTTCAACTTCCGCGAAATACGCCACCGCTTGGATAACAGGGTCCGTGAGATTTACCTGTCTAATTTACCTCACAGATTAACCTCGGCCTTACCATTACAGAGGGCTAGTTATTAAAGTACAGATACTGACAACCAAACTGCCTGTTAGTGAGACTCAGTTTTGATTACGTGAGTGGCATAGACCGTGGTTGTGAGCTCGTGATACCCTGATTTGGGGATTCGAATTTTGGGTCGTGATCAGCTGATATCGAAATTACCACAGCAATGGGACAAGGCAATAGGCCTATCCAAAGCTGGAGTCCAGATCCAGGGTTCTGTCATTCACTCCCATCCTGAAAACATCCTATTTTCTGATAGGGAGTTGACCTAAAGTGGACCATAGCTCACAAAAGTGGATTTCACTGAAACGTTACAGATGGTCCTTGCAGGCGCCCGCAGCATTATCTGAGCACTGGTGTACCCTTTCGATACGCAGCCTTACAACAACTCGGCATGAAACTGAACAATCGTACAGCATACGTGTTAACCCTTGTTCAACCTTCTTCAGTGACGATAACAGTGAACTGATTGGGGATACTGTGACAAGAGTTGATGATAAGCAAGCATACTACTAAGTAATAAACTGAAATAACAAGTTACGGATGTGTTTTGAGAGGGCGCATTAAGACGATGACTTGTAACAACATAAGAGTGGATGAACAGTGAGGTACTTCAGGCTTGAATTTATATCATGTGGAAATGAGAAGAGTGTTGATCCCTCTCCAACCTGCGTAGATTAAGGATATAGGAACAAGAGTTAAGTAAGGAAATGAAAGCAACATGTCCGAAAAATGGACAGGATGACCTTAAGAGCTCTGTCCATAAGGACTAGACAAGAAAAGTAGGTGGCTTTTATACTCAACAGTGAGCGATTCCAAGTGTGTGCACGCGCTTCTAAGTATTGATTGTCCGGATAGTCTTTGCTGGCTGTTAAGCCTCACATCAACATCGCTCAGAATCATGGAGAAGATTATTAAGGACAAGGTGGCACAGGTTACCAAACATGGGATTTTAACTGTGCAGCAGGACGGCTTAGTGAAGCAAAAGCCTTGCCTGATAAACCTTCCCTATGTGAAATAACTTGACAACTGGACCGAGGCGAACAAACTAAGGTATGTTACCCGGATTTTAGCAAAAACGTTCGGCTCTCTTATTCACCCCCCCATTCTCCCCATGAAACTAGGACTCGACAACGTAGCCCCAGGTGTAATGGGTTGAAGCCTACCTTCATAACAACCGTTTTGTGTGCAGGTAGAGAAGGATAAGCTGAATATGGCGTTCACTAGGGGTCCAGTTCCCCAGGGGTCACTTGTGGACTCACCACTTTTTCCAGTGTAAATCGAGGTCGTGGCTAACAGACTTATCTGTGCGTGTTACTTATTTGCGTAAGTTGTGAAAGTAACTGGTTGTCCTACGAAGACTTCCCTGCATGATTTGGATGAACCGTATAAGTAGACTGATGAGTGAGAATCGCTACTAAATGCTGGTAAGTGTAGACAACTATTGAAGGTTGACATTGGAGTGGTATTTGGACGCACTTGAGGAGTTGAGAACAGTGTTGACATATGAAGAGTGGTTGTAATCAAGGACTTATAAATCCAGGTGAGTGTAAACTTCAAGACCAAAAACCGATGCGTAGTAGCTGCTTGGAAAACAAACCAGGCATTGTACCAGTTCAGAAGAAAACTGAAAGCGCTGGTTTCTCTGTACAAGGAGTACGTTCGGCTACCCCTAGAGCACTGCCTACAGGCTTGCAGCTCTCATGTTGCAAAGGATAAGCGTGTACTAGGTGTAGTACAACGAAGATTCACAACCATTTTCAAAGGGCCAAAAGGAATGGGGTATCCTAGCCGGTTAAAAAAACAATATTTTTTCATTACTAATGAGTAGTGTGGCAGATTTGTGCTTTTAGATAGGACCCAACTGTGAAAAGTCAAGGCTTCGGCTGGATTCGAACCAGCGATAGACACACATCCAGCCGAAGTCCTGACATTTGTGGCTTCATATCTCAGCTGGTAGAGCGCTTGCGCTTTGAGGCACGCCGTGTCTGTCGCTGGTTCGAATCCAGCCGAAACCCAGACTTTTCACAGTCAGGTCGAAACTGATCGAAACTCTGAAGGTCTCAAAATTGTGCTTGTGTGCGAGAAAACAACTAGTAGATCCAAGAGAGTATCCGACACCCCCAAGGTAGAGGATGAATCTTGTCAAGGAGGGAGTCGGAACAAATGTTCGAGCACAGTTTTTCCATGTCGGGTAATTAACTCCTGAAAAAACTGTTGCCCACAGCTGTGGCGGTCATCAAGGTCAGTGACTTTAAATACCGTCTGGACAAGCGCTGGTTGGCGATGTTCCAGTAATTACTTTGTGATCTTTCTGAGTTAGTAGGATGCGAGGTTTCCTTTTCTTCTTTCTCCCCTTTAGAAATCACATACCATCTGCCTATGTGTGATAATCTGTCCGTATCAGTATCGAGTGCTTGTTCTAGTTTTGCCTCCCTCGTCTCACTGTTCTCCTTACACAATCTTCCCTCTTGATGCACTCGGTTGTTTGTTTTGTTTTATCTGTTTCTTTCCCTCATTTTTGGACGCAAGCCATGATCTGACAGTTATGAATTTGAATGAGGCTTATGGTGACATTAGCCCCAGCAGCGAACCTGTATTCATTCGATGAGTATGCCACATCAGCCAGAGGCTTCACAGACACACGCCACATCGTTGATGGGTTCCTACTACTCAAGTTGAAATGAAGCAGTTGCATTCTCCAACTGTTACAGTACGGCGGGATCTTTGGAGCTCACGAATGCGAGAAACTGGAAATTATTGACACTCGCCGCAAGTCAAGTGAACTGAACAGAACTGAACTGTACTACTTCAGTGGGCTGATTAGCTAGCTAGCATACACGTCCCTCAAGAGTTAAACTGAAAAACGCCATTTATGAGTTTAAAACACCGCACACCATTGGGCAAAAGTGAAAAAGTATAAATTTGCCATGAAAATGTCAGATTTATTGTTCTGGTATACACATGTGTTTAACCTACCCGAAAAACCGTTGTAATTAGCATACTGATATCAAGAAACGTAAGTTTTTCCAGCTACAATCTGCGATCTTGAGAAGGGTAATTTCTGCTATCTGTTGCTTATTATTCGGTCGCCAACCCGTTGTTTTTGGTAACAACTGCTTTCCTCTCTGTACTGTTCACGACAACCTCGAATTGGGAGCAAGGTAATTTACTCACTACATTGATTAGCATATGCCCCAGCTGAACTAGGCACGCAAAGTTGCAGTTTCCATCGTCAGTGAAGTATAATCAATCTCAAGCGTGTTGTATAGAACTCTGACCCCGTGATCGAACTGGCCAGAGTAGTGTTCGAAATCCTTTCGATATCAAAGGGTTCTTTGATCTTCAGTTCATGTGCGGTGTTCTTTTGTTTACTTGAAGAATCCAATCACTGAATTTGCCAACTGCGTAAAACAACAATTTTTGTGACACATTGTCGTATACCTCATGACTGACAGTATCTCAGAAGGGTGAAAGTTAGCTTTCTCTTTGATTGCTCAAGTGGTGTTTCAGGCCGGAATAAATCTGCCGTTGCGTTGAGCAAAAAATATGATTAGGAGTGACCTACACTAATCGGAATTACTTCCCCATCTCGTTTGTGTAAGTTAAACCGGGATTCACCAGTGCATAATACACCGTTCTGCTGCCAACATGCGCAACTTCACATATTCCATAACAGCGGCTATACCCGTAATTTTCCGTTAGCACTGGAACAGTACTTGGTCATCCAACAAGCATTCCAGTTCCATTGATTATATTGTTCGTTCCTTGGGTTATCTCTGCAAAAGCACTAGGTCGAGATCGCGCTGGTTCTGATGTAAATCTGACTGATCAGAATAAACGTTTATCCTCTTTTTCTACAGTCATCCTTCTTTTCATCTTACGTCTCTTGTCGCAAGACCGCACTGCAACTGTCTTTTTATCATGGCTCGGAAAAAAATGGATTGGTAATTTAGTTTCTTGATTCGCTCCACTCCCAAGTCATTTTATCAACTTACCTAGTCTCGTTACTGTTCCTTACGATGTGCTGTTGCGACTGTCCAGTAGAACACCGACACCCTACTCCGCTTGATCTGTCACAAAAGCACACGTTTGGTGTAGTGTTAAATCATGCAGGGCTACAACGAAAGCAACGAAGCCCATGCGCACGGGCGCCCTGCTCACTTATCAAAGTGTACGTCTGGTATCTCCAAATGGCGATACGGGACGGCCACACCCAATGGGCTGGGACATGTTCATATAGGTTACGCGCAAATGTGTATGCTGAGTGTTTTTGTTCGATCGTACAAATATTAGCGCTTCCATTCCTTCAACTAAACAGCTCATATTTCTCTAAGTTTAGTTCCACTCTTTGTCTAGACGGTTCAAATGCAGTCAGTCGATCTGTTAGGTATCAATATGAGGCCTGAACGAACAGCTATAGGGAACGAGTTGTCCGGTTTTTTAATTCAGTTGGTGACAAAAACTCACAGTGTACTCATCTTTTAGATATTGTCCTTCTTGGTGAGTTTACAACACTCCTGTTTTCTCTGTGAACGAATAAATGTCATTAGAAAACTGTACGATGTATTCCGCCTGAATAGCCTGTATGTAAAATGGCTTAAATGCAAAACTATGAAACGCACCAGCGGCGAAACTATTCGCTCACTCTAGATTGTTTTGGCACCTTCGGGTTGGCGCGTTGGTCCAACGTTACCTGGTCACGTGTGTATCAGGTGCCGTGAGAAAAGGAATTATGTCATTAACTGGTCGACGTTACAGTTATCGGGCGAACGTGGTTCAGGTACGCACGAATTGTCATGTAACTAATCCTTTTATCTTGCATTTGTCCAGTCTACGTCATAACACAAAGTTGTGGTGTGATCGATTCGCAAGTGACGGATAGTTGAGCGTTGTTGCAATTGTATCCAAGCCTTTAAGTGATTTCCAAGAGTCACCAAAGATCCTGACATGTTGGTACTCATTAGGTAAAGGTATGCTAGGTGAAGTGAACAACACACGGTTTGAACGAAGACAGACGATACTCCCAAAGCAACAAGAAGCGGTCAATTGCTCCGAAATAGAACGCCATGAAAATACCATTCGTCTGAGTTACATATAATTGACGCATTAACAATAAGTATGACATGGGTCAATAGACGGTATTAAATGATAATCAAAGCACCCTCACATCTTAAATGCACACAATTCCATACAGCGGCTAACAATTTACGAAAGCTTTGATGAAGTCGTGTACTGGTTTATGAGGTCGCGGTGATTCAGTGGTAGCCACGCGCGTCCACTAATCACGCCGTCACGTACAATTGTGCGAATCAATGTTCTTGTAGCTGGAAGCACTGACGATGAATTCATCCGAGCCAGATGCACCTCATCCAGTTGACAATGTACGTAACTATAGGAACTGAAGCAACATCATCTCGTAATGTTGGAAAACTCAAGCCATCTCTGAATTCCTCATCGAACACTTTCTACGGTACCATATTTCCGTTTATTCTGGCATGAGACATCAGTCTGCCTTCCACAGGTCAAACAATCGCCAAACGTTTCCGTCTTTATTGATGAGTAGTCGGAGATTTGTGTAATTCCAAGTTGGACATCACTGATAATTGATCGCAAACTTCGCATTCAGATACACTTTCCACCCAACATCTTTCGAAAAGAAACACTACACTCGAGTTTCGCACTCGTTAGAGTGCGTCAGTAGTGCAAATCCTTGCCATGACTGGGATTTGAACTCCAGCCACACTTTCGTCATGAGGCAACCGTGTTGACCGCTGTGCCACTGACCCCACATTAGACACGACCGAATTATCATGTCTGAACGCCCCATCACTTCCGCTTATGAGTAGTGACCAGGTTTCCCGATCAGCTCGAGAGGAGACAGTAAGTGTCCTGTTAACTTCAATCGACAATCGCGCGATTAGGGCTTCCGAGACAGGCAGATATCTCTGATCGCATTAAACCTGCTAGGCGATATTCTGACCTGTTGTTGATTAGCTGAAGACTTGATTAATTTCAAGTTGAACATCACTCACAGTTGATCGCAGCCTTCACATTCGAATAGACATTATGTGCCAAAGATACGTACTACTGACCAGCTCTAACGCGTACGAAGCTCCAGTATAGTGCTTCTTTTCGAAAGTTCCCAACTACTCGTCCGTAATCTATTCAATTTTTGTCTAAATTGTTTTCCGCTTAACCCTGAAACATCATAACACCTTGCCCTGCTCCCTGATGCGCCCACCAACTGACCCAGAAGTAGCCTGACCAAATGCCTCATTCAGTGAATGTAGCAACTCACAAAAAGATGTAAGCTGAATTCTACTCCAGAGAACATTTTGTGTTTTCTGTGACCTTTTCCAAGCTCACTAAATGAAACCACTGCTCCAAATAACAGTAACGCTCTCTTTTTGGAGACCAGTGTTTTTCCTTCGTAGTCTGCTTGGGGGATCGGCTCTTCGGGGTAAAACAGCGTGTACAGTATCATTGCGTCGCAGGAATCGTTCCAGCTCAATTGCATCCGCTCGGTCGTTCCGCGTTATAACGGATAAGCTCCTGTTCAACCGGTTAAATTGCACGATTAACAGATGTCGCAAAACTGCTTACTGAGCCGTCGCCCAACAGTAACAATCCTGGATTTACGAGTCCGGTTATTAATCGTGCACAAAGCTGGTTTGATAGAAGAACCCATCTTTATAAATGCTACAATGTTTGAGTATTGGAGTTCTCAAGTCTAGTATTTCTGGTTGAGCTGGATCAGCCGAAAATCCCAGCCATATTGTGAGAACAAAGATCACATGTGAAGAGTGTTCAGCCTAAAGTGAATTCCACGAGGATCAACAATCTTAATCTTCTCTTCAGAAAGTTAAACCCTAAACGCCAAAGCTAAAATCAGACGATTAGAGTAATACATTCATGTCAACTGGTCCGTTAAAAAAGACAAGGTTATTCATTCTAGAAGAGAGCCAGAATGTATTACATACCGTTGTTACAAAGCTGTTAACGTAACCTCGTATGTAAAGAGAAAGTATCTGTCTCAATCTGAATGTATTCGAACAAATATCGGGTTGGGGCAACTAATCTGGTAGATAAAACTTTATCGACTTTTGAAGTTCAATAATGTGAAAATCCGACCCAACCCAGGTATATTCCATCTTTCCTGGTTCTGACCGTTAACTGGATCTTGACCTAGATGTTTTCGTTTTAATACATTAATTTGATAGTTGTGCCAATAGTCAGTTGATGGCTATTGTACTTTGCTTGGGTGATGCGCGTATCACCTTTTTGGAGCTCGGTTCGTTCTCAATGTTTTCGACTCTGTTGACTGCTCGAAAGAATTCTGTTGTGAATGGATGTCATACTATACGATAATAGTTCCTCCTTAGCCTGTTCGGCACCTAAATTTAATTTATGTCCCAGGAGCGATGTGTCGATCGAAATTGTTGAGGCTGTCTTATTATTCCCTTTGATAGTTTGCTCAATAATAATTTGGCATTTTAATCCAATCTCGTTTTGATTAGTTGAGATCGTTGGTTCATCGATACATGCTGCTCAACTTCTTCGTGGAACAGGGTACAAAAATGCATACACAACTGTGCAGATCTGCAAATGTGTTTGTGCAAGACGACATTACAATGCATTCTAAAGTACGCCACAGAACGCAAAAACTCTCGGTAGGTCTAGCACTGATAAATACAAGGTTTTACCATTCGACGATTTAAGTATTCAAAACATTGGATACACTGCATTTACTGCCACCTAAATTGCGCTGCTGTTTACGCATACGGTACACCTTGGGCGGACGCGAACTTCCACGACTCAGATAGTCGTGGTGCAATCAAGGTCAATGAGCACGTTGACGTCAAGGACACGATCGATATTCGACAATGGGTGATCTAACTGCTACTCCTGTTGGAACGCATGAACTTGATTGATCCTGCTTTTCGTCCACACAGGTTGTCTAAACAAACTAAACCCATTGACGCTTTTATCTAGCTGTCAACCACCTTGAACGGAATCGCAAACCGTCGTTCCAAAGGCTAAGTTAAGCGGGAAGGCGTGTAAGGTTTCGATGAGCGATCGAACTTAAGCTCATACTCAAACGAAAACAATGTGGTAATGAAACAGAATCGAATGGAAACATATTAACATGTTTGGTCACCAACATATCTGAACGAGTTAGTACCTGACAAAATGTCTGATTGGGACAGCCTAGAATTTGGTCAAATGAATGAAGAGTTATACCCAATTTCAGTAGCCACTGTTCAGTTTATATTGTGAGTGGCAGCTGATGGTATGCTATTCGAGTAGACTACTCCTAACGACCAAATCGAATGAATTGATGAGCCTGGCATAAGGCAGGGAAACTGAAGATTGCCCAACGAATGACCAAAGTGGTCAATTGCTGGTGACTCTTTGCACGTATGTAAGTTCGTCATTATCACAATCGAAAGGGTGATTAGCTTTTAGTGATATAGCAGGAAACTGAACTGTGATGAGAAACAACACAGACTGTTCACAAGGGCAATGCTACATCTGAGAAGGTCACCCAAACTGTGATGAGATTGTAGTTAATTACGGAAGGAATGAGGGGCGGTATTTCAGAAAACAGAAAGTTGCCAATAGTGCACCGGCTCTCGAAGGATGAACGACTAGCAAACAGCAACCAATGCTTTCAAACATGTCATCCCTTATTATCTAGAAGTATATCGAAGAAAATACTTTATATAGTGAATTCCAGTTGCTGATGACAGACGAGATGTTAAACCTGAAAACAATGGGAGCCGGTAATTCTATAGGGTAAAAATGGCTGAAAAAGAGTGCAACAGACTTTTTGTAATGAGATACTTGGTCTGAACTCTGCAACCAATTGAACTAAACCTGCTCAACCGTGGTGAAGAGACTCAGAATTTACCAGAGACTGCTAAACCACTGAAAAGCTTTTCAGCCACCATACCTCAAAGCGTTCGCTTCCACCATGAGACACGCTGGGTCATATGTGGAGGCTTTAGCTTGTTGAACTATCCAGGATTACATCGTTCGAAACTACCATCGTAACAGTGAGAGCAATCTTAGTTGCTGCAAGTCACAGAGCGCATACGGATCAATAAATGAACACAGATGCTTGTTACCAGGCCATACCTTTGATTTTATGTAGGCAGCTATCCTAGCTTACGAAGTACGCGATCTGTGATTTTGAGTAAGAACGTGGACCTACTTACCGCTCACTGACCCTGATTTAGCGTGCGTATACAGTAGGCATAGTCTATTGGCCGAGAATATTTCAGACACGTCATTCAAAAGCGTTATGAGAAATTACGTTATATATGCGAACTCACTTGAGGATGTTTTTCACGAAGATGGGACTTGCGAAGCTTGATTGAGGTAAAAGACTCATCACACTGAGGACATTTGTGAGGAAACTGAACACCATGAGTTGTTACCCGATGACTTCGCAAAGCTTGAACTGTCGGGAAGCCTGCTGGACAAGCCTGACACAAATATTTCCGTCCGCAGGAGGCCAAGTCTTTTGGCACGTTGCATTTTCCGTCGGCAGTCTTATCCTTCTGGACTGATGAATTCTGAGGATTCGCATCTCCAACCTTGTTAGTATCAGTTAGAAGCCGACCAACTTCTGCAGCCAGGCTAAGCACTGTCTCTTTCGAGGCGTTCGATTTAAACCATAGCTCGGGAGCATCGGGAAGCCGCTTTTTGACACCATGCGTGCCTAGATGACGATTTAGTAATGACTTCGAAGCCAACGAAAACCCACACAAGCGACATACATACGGACGAATGCCAGTGTGGGAGCGCAGATGTTCGTTCAAATGAACTCGTTGCCTGTAGGCCTTGGAACAATGTTCACAAACAAATGGCTTCTCACCGGTATGTGTACGTAAATGCTTATCACGCGCACTACAACGGCTGAACGTTTTCGGGCATTGATCGCACTTGAATTTGCCACTGTTATTATGCATTTCCATGTGTTCGCGTAAAGAACCTCGTCTCATCAGTTTAGAACACACTGAACAATTGATCGCTTCTCGAGCTCTCCGTCTACGGGTCAATTGCGACCTCAGTGGTTCCGACTCCTCAGGGGCAGCTAGAGGAATAATGCCTATATCAAACGTCGAACTGTTCCCAGTGTTTGAACCTTTTAAATCATGTTGAGGGTTAGATTTACAGTTTGATTTACAGTTAACCGCAGATTTTGAGTTGTCTGGCTCGGTAGGCTGTCGGCTTGGTTCGCGTTCCAGTTTGCAGCTCTGGCGGTTCGTCAAATAAAACAACCTTTGTTTCGTCCGCCTTCTGGATTCACAACATAAATCGAGCATTATTCATAGTTTATTACAGTTTTCCAGCTCTCGTAGCTTTTTCAGCCAGCTCTTTCCGAAAATGTACAGTAGTCCAAAGTTTTACTCTTGTTAGGGCTTATCGCCATCAGATAGCCTTGGTACAGTCTTGACCAGAACTGCGACCGCGTTTTCATGAGGCTACCGTATTGATCACTGCTTACATCAGACACTAGCGAACTAGATTACTGATGAGTAGTCGGCGATTTGGTTTATTTTCATGTTGACCATTTGATCGCAGCGTTTGCATTCAGATAGACTTTCCAGCCAGCCTCTTTCGAAAAGAAGCACTAGACTCGAGTTTCGCTATCATTGGAGCTCGTCAGTAGTGCATATCCTCGCCACGGCCGGCATTTGAACTCCGGACATTCCAATCATGAGGCAACCGTGTTAACCACTGCGCCATTAACCTCACATTATGCTCACAAACGAGGGTGGTTGAGCGTTCAGATGTGATAATTCGGTCGTGCCTAATGTGAGGTCAATGGCGCAGTGGTTAACACGGTTGCCTCATGATTGGAATGTCCGGAGTTCAAATCCCGGCCGTGGCAAGGATATGCACTACTGACGAGCTCTAATGAGAGCGAAACTCGAGTCTAGTGCTTCTTTTCGAAAGAGGCTGGCTGGAAAGTCTATCTGAATGCGAACGCTGCGATCAAATGTGAGTGATGGTCAACTTGAAAACTGCCGAATTGGCATAATTGAACACTCAGTCACGTTCGCTTCTGAGTAGTGGTCATATTGTTCGATTACCTCGAGTGGAGGTGCGATAATTGTCATGTGAACACTAGTCGAGCTCAGAAGAGTTGTGTTGATTCTAGCAAATTGGTGACGCTTAAGGACAAGGTAAAGTGAGGAATGTTGACCGGATGAATGGCTTATACTCAACAAAGGTCAAGTAAGCAATGTAAACAATAGCAAGCAACAAAACATTCCTTTATTCATCTTGAGTGAACAGATATTCAGCCTATCCTATTCTTACGAAGAATGTAAACTCTTCAGCAAAAATGGACCGTACAGTTTTCACTGCTCAGACCGTGTGGTTCAAACAAGCGCACCGTATAGCAAGCGAAACACATTGTCAAGGTCAACAATCCAAAGCGTACCTGACATGATAAACGAAACGAATCCTGTTGAAAAAATGTCGCACTTTTGAATACGCGGATTTGGATCTTAGAATCAATCTTAAATGAATACCATCTATTCCATTTGGCATCGCTCCTCCGGAACGGACACGATGCCCCAAGTGCCGCATGCATTTGGACAAAAAAGTGCACATTGTGGTCAGTATGAGTTATAAGTGAGAACAGTTTTTGATATACAGATTGGGAATAACACAACGTTTCGAACAAGTTGTAATACTCTACGTTTCAACCACCTCGGGTGGCCTTCCTCAGGAGTGTTGTAATCGAAATCCTTGGATTTCGATTACAACACTCCTGAGGAAGGCCACCCGAGGTGGTTGAAACGTAGAGTATTACAACTTGCTCGAAACGTTGTGTTATTCCCAATCTGTATATCAATAACATGTTAAACACGACGCCCAAACTATTCAACTTCATTCGTACTACATTTGGTGCGGATATCTGAGAACAGTTTTTGTTGTGAAACGGTGTAAACAACAATACAGCGCTGTTTTCATCTATCAGGGCATAATCAACTTGAAATGTTTGGTCGTTCTTGAAAAGCAATATTAACACCTTATTTTCTTTCTGTGGGTTATTCTAACGCATCTCTTTGTTACAGTGATCCTAAAGTCCAACATCGTCCGATTGACCAGACAGTAGGTTATGCATGGACTGAACCACATCTACGTCACAATGCGTTACTTCTCATTCCACCCTTGAATCACCCATCGCTGTGAGGAAATAGTGATTTATCAGTTCACCTTCCACAGTTTAGTCGAACGACAAGTTGTAGTCCCTGATTTTCAGTACGTCGAGCAAGAAGATCCTCCGTTGAGTCCGGCGAATGAGCGATATTCAACAGAGTCGTGCAAATGATTGATACTGATAAGTCAGCAGTAATGATGCTACGAGGTTGCCTCCTCCGTTCTGCATGAACGGACATCTAGTGAGTACCCATACAAGGGTGTAGCACGAATCGCGAGGGAAAGTAGTGCGGTTCCAATGTTAGCCATCTAACGCAAATTATCCATGTCCACTATTTTGCACTACGGCACATAATTAACAAAGCCCCGGACTGATAATTTGATGAGATGGTGTGATGATAATATAATATATATAATGTATAATATATATAGTATAATAATAGTAATAATGACCGACAGAACAAGGGGGAACGGGTCTAACTTGTGAAACTGAATACAACCCATGAAGTAGAATAGAAAGTTAAAGAAACGTTAAGGTCTCGAAGAAGTTTATGATCTTTAGATATAATTACTAACGCTCCCTCCCTGAATTTTCTATCCACACGGATTAATTCATGGTGTACTGTGGACCTACTTCGTCTATTCCATGGTCAGTGTGGTATGATGGGCATACCTGGCTACGCGACGACGAGTTTAGGAAACAAATATGCGGTAGTATGGTCAACACATTCATTCTCTCAGTCGTCAAAACATCATAAACATAAGTAGCTGAAGTATATACTAGGGATGTCGTATAGTCGATTTTACGCCTACCGCTTTCTGTCGAAGCTGCAGGTGACTGCTACACAAATGATGGCACGTTAGTGATAAGTTTGCAGCCGTCGGCCGGGTTGGAATATTTGTAGCTGAGGGCATGCGGTTCGAGACGTAAGGGTTTTAAGCTGCTAATCTTGTTTAGTGGCCTGAGTCGTATTGTTTCTGTGATCAGCCTTCTATGAAGTATGATCGAAAAAATGAAGCACGATGGTCAAACCAGTGGAAAATCAGATGCTATCCTAACCTCTCTTGTTACTCAGATGTTCGTTGGCAAGGCATTTGAGTTGTGAAATGATGGTGTCCAAATGTTAAGTCGATCTTTGAACTATGGATCAATGCTGTCTTCATAGCGGTGGTCGGCAGCTACGCATAAGTGTCGACCACTCCTTTAGTTTAGACAGCGATGATGAAAAGGTGGAATGAGATTGCTTAAATGATAAATTGCTGTAAACCGTCTCTTCCTCCAAATCCTGACATAAGACTTGGGATCTAACAGTGAGTCACTTCAAATTCAAGTCTAGAAGACCACACACACAGTGTTCAACCCATCCACTGTGTAATAATACACAGTCGTTTAGTTGATCTAAGCGAAGCACCACACCATTCGTCAACTAATGCGAACCTTTCTCCGACTGGTGTTGCTCTTAACTTGTGTTCACTTATTTTCCAAAATAGCTTGTGAACACCCCATGTGTGTTTGGATTTCTGGTTGTCAGGTTGTCTGCAGCCTTTACTACCTACCAGCACAAGCGATTGCAGGGCTAACCATCTTGGTTCGCGTAGCTTGTCCGTGCAAACAGTTCAGGATGATCATAAAGATTATGTACCGTGGTGGTTTATGGTTCAAACGGTAAAAAAATGGCTGCATGAAAGTGAAGTATTCATTTGCTGAAATTAAGTATTACGGACGATTGTTGTGACCGCCAAAGACGCTTGGCTTGCAAAGTTGTGCATTGCATGAAGCCCCTTACATGTTATTGGAAAACAGGTCAACGAACGCGTACATTCATTTGCATGGTTAACGTGAGTCAGCGCACACTGGACAAAAGTGTATTGTCACTTGCTTTGGTAACACGTCCCACATATTGCATACGCAGAGTCACAGTAGTCTCTTGTGGTTCCTTGCGTTGGGACCTGCCTTTTAGTTCTCGAGTGTACGCATCATACTACTCACAAACAAAGGTACATTTTGCATGACGACAAAAAAGCAAGTAACTTCATTGGAATACACAAAATTTTGCAGACTATAACAAATTCAAAACGCTGACGCACACCTGAATCTGTGTTAGAAAATGATGAATAAACATAAAGTAAAAGGTTGAGTACGTAGGCATGTTCACATTTCAAAGTTGGCGACGATCACAGAGATATGGGAAACGGTAAACAAGATGACAGCCAAAGCATTGAAAGAGAAGTATCATTCGGACAAGCACATCCAAGTAGGAGTCAAGTTCATCTCCATAAGCACTGGGGTTCGCACACTACTTAAAGCTTGCCCGAATGACCATACCGCTTCAAAATTCAAAATAATATCACCAACATATGTGTCCATACCTCGTTTAAAGTTATGAGTTGGTTATGCCACTGAGACAGATTTAATTAGGATGTTCCATACTGGACAGACCGTGATACCCAAAGAATGTTTTAAGTGGCCCAGTGTAAGTTTAGATGAGACCCAACTGTGAAAAGTCAGGGCTTCGGCTGGATCCGAACCAGCGACAGACACAGCATACCTCAAAGCGCCAAGCGCTCTACCAGCNGGCTGGATTCAAACCAGCGACAGACACAGCATGCCTCAACGCTTAGGCGAATGACCTCGGGGACAGTGATTTGAATCAGGCCTAATACTGTGCCTTAGAATATGCGACAGCTGTTGTAACACTCTGTAATTGAAAAAAAATCGTCTGTAACATGTTGGCAGTGAGTAGAAAATTGACCCAATTTAAGCAATACCGTCCTGTAAGAAAGAGAATGAACTGCAAACGCCCGTTTTCTGACCCTGTTCTTCACTCTCCACTGAGATACTGCTGACAGGCTTGCATATCTAATTGAAGTTGAGGGCGTTCCTGTGGGTTGGATAACAATGGAGAACCCTCTAACCCAAATACCTGAGACAAACGTTTCAACATCCCAATCGTCTTGTTACGTTTAGGCATCGAGTGGCAAGGAGGTGATACGGTGAGTCCTTCTAAGGTGATCATTTCTAGATCCCTTCAGTAATACAGGGTTATAATTTGGCCGTTTTCTAATCACAGAACACTGTAGTTTCGAGTTCATTAGTGGGATTAGTGCCACTGTACTTAGTTAGGACTTATGCCGTTTGTCCGGCAACTCTCAGTCGGGAGAACTCTTCAGGACTCAAGCTACTGGAAAACTCACTGTGATCGATGCAGAAGTGTTCCACACCGTCCGACCGATCGCCTCAATGATTGCTACTCATAAAATCGGCTATAATTAGAAATAAACTATCTCTATCCGGAGCTTCCGGTCTTCTGCCTCTAGTGCACCGGAGCTAGCCATGGGTTCGAGATGATTCATCCCTTGCTGTTGATCCAACGATCTCCAGCACAACAGCCTCGCTTGCAACCAGTACCACTTAGATTTTGTCCTGTATAAAATACCCAATATGTGATAATTCACGAAGGTATAGCACTGTGTATTTAAAAGAGATAAACGGAAACACGTGTGTTGCAGCCCAGTGATAAAGACCCATTTGAAAGCCTTCTTTTTTCAACAGTACTATCTGTCATACTTTGCGCTTTTGTATTCAGTGTGCACTGTTAGCAAGGAGTTTACAAGTATGGCATTTCAACGAAATCAGTCGGAATGACAACCGCTTTAGAATGGAGGGTAAGTGTCAGTCAAACTGTATGTCAGTCATTCAAATACTTAGTGGTTTCTAACAGTAAAGTGCCATCTGAGCCATACTTATAAGCTTCACTCAAAAACTGTTATAGTTCATTCTGCTGAGGATTTTGGAGTAGGCTAGAAGGAAGCCGTTTACTTTTTGCCACTGCCAGTTAGTTAAGTTCTTTGCTGTATGGCTTCAAGCAAGTTAGATAGGTGTGAAAGCGCTTTCCGAATCTTTGGTTGAATAACGAAACAGTAATGTACGGTGTAAAATGCAAGCCTTCATCTGCTTGTCATCCATGCTTTCTAAGACCTGTGGGATAAAAGATAAGGTAACCGACCTAGAGTTGACAGGTTGTTTGTGACCAACCCCCATTATTGATGGAAAGGGTAGTAAAAGCTTGCTCTTGTTCACAGGACGACTGAAAATAGTCACCCGGTACTTTCAGTAGTCTTCTTACATACTGCTTCAGTACCCCTGGATAAGTCAGGCAATTGTGAGGCAAGTCGTTGTCAAGACGCTTTTCTACCTCACATAATACGATATGTTCAGGCTTCAAAGTCAATACAGTGGTAGCTGGTAAACTTTCTTGGCTGCTGACAAGTGTGAGAGCCTAGTATATTGAGAAAGTAGCAGCCATCTATTGACTGAAGCTAGTAATCGTAACTCTATCGCGGCAACCGTAAGATTTTGGGCATGCTCTTGGTCCGATTTGATACAATGTTGTGCACCAGTCTAGGCGCACCTCAATAATTAACTCAGAGGTACTGAACCCACGATAATTACGATTGAGTCGGACACCGATGTGAAAACCACTCACCGTAGCTGGCGCGATGGATACAGCCTAACCAAAACAATCTTTGCTAAGTTTTCCAGTGTTCAAGACGGTCGAGCCCTTGAGAGAAAGCATGAAATGCGATATGGAGAGCAACACCGGGAAATGTAATTTAAATTGACGCAAGAATCATGAAAGCAAGTAATCACTGACACTTTCCGAAGCCCGGAACTTCAGCACAGAAGGAAAAAGAGCGGTCTCCGGGAAAGTTTGTTACCGGCTCAGGTAAAAGCAAAGCAAGGGGAAAATAAAACCGTATCAAAAGGTTTTCAGAGACCTTGAAGCTAGGTCGCGTATTAGACCAATTAGATGCAGGCGCCAAAAGCGAGAACCAAACAGTGATGTGCGTTTAAAATGCTATAAGTGGAGGCTCCAGTTTTCGTGATAATTAAGTTAACCTTCCGGAGAATTCTTTCCCACCAAAACCTTTAACGTTAAGACATACGGTCCACTGTTTTTGAATTCAGTTATCAGAACTACTACAGTCTTTTTAGTTCGTAATCTGTGGAATCTGTGACCGCATTGCATCACCAGACGACTGAAGAGTTCGGCCAGGTATGAACCTCGGTGGATTCAAGGACAAGTTCCGTTCAGATTTCAGTCGCTGGTAGGTAGGATTTGTCGGAACCCTGTCAAGGGCGATTTGCCTGTGGCATTGGTAAACCACACAATACTGGACGGTAAGAGATGGTGTACTAGTAAAATATGCAGCATTCCTCACGGTTGTGAGTGAGTTCATAAGAGTTGATTCATGTACCACGGGCATCGCCAAACGAGAGTCTGTTGTGTCAGTATCCTCCCCAAGCTGACAGTCTTTGCAGAATAAGTTCATTCGGATGACATGGTTCATCAGTGACTATTGCTGAACTTCAAGCAGGCGGTGTGGGCGAGCTAATCCACTGCTGGGAGCAGAAAGTTTACGTATGCCATCAGGATCATTTAGCCATGTTCAAACGGCCAGTAGTACGATGGTTTGACAGGTAAAAGACCAATGGCCGTGGAAGTAAATTGAGGGGTGGAAGATATCAAAAAAGTGGTGTTCCGGATAACAAAGCGATAATGGGAACGCTTAACAGTCATCAGCCTGGCCCCAAACTCTATTAAAAACGTAGCCTTTCACGGTAGGGTATGTGGAAAATGAGGAAACAGGTTTAGCAATATGTCAAATGGAACAAAACAATGTGGACTGAGTAATCTGTTTTTTTTTATGACTGAGGCGTGATTACAGACAGTGTATTTGGAAGTCATTACGAGAGAACCTCTGAAATGGAATCACAGTGAGCACGGTAAGAAACACTGTGGTAGATCAGTGTACATGTGGCATGTAGTATGATAAGAATGTACTGGTCATTTTGAATAATTAATCAGACTGTGAACTTCTTAGAAAGCACACTGTGCGAAATGTGTAACCCCATCCTCGAAGCCCGTACACGAGGCTCAGACAAAAAGACCACTGAGGATAGAAGGTGGATGAGAAGCAGCTAATGATAGATCTGCAGTCGAAACAGACCAATCTTTCACATGGCCTGATCAGGAAACCGATATCAAACGTACCACGAAGAATGAAGGAAACAGTACAATCGAGAAGCCGTCTGATGAGATACTGTATAGCAGCGGACCGAAAGCGTATCAACTGTCGTTCTCACTGGGATATCCGCATTGGGAGACAGTATAGGTTATGAGCAATACTTTAAATATATGCGAATAGTGCTAATTTGCCCACCACCACCGTAGACGGTGTATGGAGACATACTCTTTCAGCTCAGTTGAATACAAAAAGCAGGCTGTTGTATATTCAACAACACGGGAATTTGCATTCATAGTCCGTTCACCACCACCAACATTCACCTCTATTTTCCTATATGCTGAACGTCATAAGATACTGAGTGACAAAATAGTTCAGAAGAGTTACAAAGAAAACCGATCAGGTTTCTGATGTAATGCTCCATCACAGATCCTCTCTCACACTGATGCAGTCTACCGAAACCAGTTCCGCCTTTGCTTTTACCGATCAGCAGATCATTGGCTTAAAATTTCATATTATTGTCGTTCTGCACCATTGTGATCGTAGCCAGGGCATATGGGCAATATGAGGGTGGACTGTGCTCGTCCAGAACAACGCTTGTGTTGACAGCTCGTACACACACACACACACAACGAACTTAACTTTCCCCGTTAGAAATGAGATTTGTGAAACGCCAGCGAATGACTACGATTTTTGCAAACTGGACAGCTCAATCATGACATAGTACATTGAAGCAATTGATGGTTGTTTGGGTTGATATCCCAAGAAAAGACGTGGACTCACCGCATATCTACAAAACAAGCCATATAATCGTTGTATCATGGAACTATCACTGAATTCCCACTGTTGTTTCCAAAGTTGACCTCATTGGTCGTCAGTATAGCTTGGACTACTGCTAAGCTTGACAATCGATAATTATGCCGTTGAACGTATTTGATTGGTCTCGTGCCGACACGCACACGGTTAGCGCTTAGGTCGGAGCACTACAACGGTTCAGTGATCGAATCCGGCTTGCTACATAATAAATCGATAGATAGACGAACAGACAGTCAGCGTAGTAGTGTGCGTATGCGTGTTTGTGATAGAGAGACGTGCAGACAGATAGTTACAGGCCTGTGCACATACCATCTGCCTGTCCTGTGTGTGTGTGTAAACACTGCAATGCGCGTTTGTACAAGTCGGCGATGGATTCATTGGCAGAGCAAAGCTGTTCCAAAAATTGATCGGTGGGCTCATGCGCAAATGATGCGACGCCTGTTGGTCGAAAGAACATAGTCAATTTGATTTGTTTGTTCTAAGTTCACCAGGATGAATGCAATTCATTCCACTATTAAGTCAGTCGGCAAAATATCATGTATCAGCGATCCGGCTAGAGCACAAATCAAATTGGAAAAGGTACCAGCGACTGCCGGACAGACGTACAACTGTGAAAATATTGAAGCTGGCTAATACGGTGTCCGGAAAAAATGAAAAGTATACACAGTAATTTGAGTTGTCTCTATCAGTGGATGACACTTTGTCATTCGACATGAACACACGATGTCACAGGAATTCGCAACTGAAATGTGTCCGTTACTACTTCGAAAATATTTACCTGTCTCCGCATGCAGTGAAACCTAGATCTGTCTACAATTTGAACAATCATGGTAAAATGCGATAATGACTACCATTTTTAGGACGAATTCGTAGAATATTTCATCCGGAAGATATCGTCACCACACTCCATCCGACCTGGAAAAAAATGCAAACATGACACCCTTGTCTTAGAACCGATTTAACACTCAGTGAAGACATCCAAAGATGCGATTCTGGAGCGGACAATGAGTTCAGAAAACTTCTATATCTAAAGAGGATGAGTGCGTCAGGTCAAGTCTTATCAGATAAATAATGCTCATCTACAAAATCGTCCGCACACCAAGTCATCCACTAATGGACCTACTCTGGCTAAACAGGAAACTATGGTACGTAATAGGCTCACTAATATGTAAACAGAACTGTTCTGCAATTGGAATCTGCCCATGATATAAACACACCACCGACGGTGTGGTAACAAGTGAATCACATAAACGACACACAGCTCAGCATATCAGTTTCCTGTACACCCAATCTATATTCATAGATCACTAAATGCCAGAGTGTCACTTCAGTGTTCGATATAGCCTAACTGCGTCTCTCATTCTCTTTTATTCACTTCTGTTCACGTTTCATCACATTTACAAACCTTCCAATATACCACATTGTCCGCTTAATAAGGAGGCTGAACGGTATTGCAAGATAAAATTCCAGTAGGGTCTCGTGAACGCACAAGTATGAACTAGGTCGCTGTGCAGGTAGCCGTGTGAACAAAAACTTAGGCCCACAGAATCTGAGGCAGTAGTTCGAATCTATGCGTGGCTTCCTACATGACCAAAATATTATGGTAAGGTTATGAATGAACATTGTGAAACAGTTGCAAATGGATGTTTCAGTTTGATTGACTGCTGGGCGTGAAAAATAGACGTGAGAACGAAACGAAAATTCAGAGGTGTTTTATGTGAAGAAATGGTGCAATTTCAGTGGACTCTATCAATAGCAAGTGTCAAACATCTAAACGGTGTATTCGAGTGAAGGTACTCCTTTAACAAATCCCCTTTTAAAATTTTACAAATGTGGATTAGGCAGTCACCATACGAATAGCTTAAGTATGCAAGGCACTGTTCCGATTGGCTTTAGAGATCAAATAGGGGCGTTAATGGCTAACCACGAAAGTCATACTGGGACTCAACGTGGGTGGTGCAGATAACCAAAGGTCATATATGAAGGATAGAAGTCGGCTACGGTTCGGATTGGAGTGACTTAACAGGGACGGTAGGGAGAATGGACGTGGAGACAGGTGGAAAAAAATCTGTTCACGTCAGACTGTGGTTTTATCGATTGAAATCAGGCCACCGGAGGAGGAGCGTCTGTATTTTCTTTGCGCACACAATTCCGGTTACAACATATGGATAGCAATATCTTCAGATGAATACAGTACAGCTGGAGATATGCACTGCCTGTTAATTTGTCAGATATACTACAGGACACTATTGTTGCCGTTGGAGGGCAGAATGACATATAATGGCTTCCGCTACACGACGGAACTGATACATGGTGTCTAGAGCGACTGGAGTATCCTCAGAAGAGTATGGTGTGCAAATGAGTGTTTCCGTTTCTAGTCGTGCTCAGACGCTTAAGTAGTGTGTTGGTTTCTCCAATAAAGTAACCTTTGTGTCATCCGCCTTCTGGGTTCACAAC
>QNGE01002244.1:102723-121470 GCA_008508345.1 Paragonimus westermani
AAGTCAACATCGAGTGCACGGAAGCCGGCTTTGTAAATGGTACGACACTCCGATCAGAAGAGAGTGCACACCAGGCGTGTCAACAGCACCGAGGCCGGCACGCAGATCGTCGAGAGAACAAAGAGAGCCCGAACGACTGTTGTTACGACTGGAACAATCTTTGTGGGGGAGGAGTGTAGTGAGGAGATACGGTCGCACCATACTATTCACACCACTATTCAGTAGCCGCATCGATCGAAATGATCGCGTGATATATACGGCAGAGATACGGGATGGATCTATGGAGGGCAGAATGACATATAATGGCTTTCGCTACACGACGGAACTGATACATGGTGTCTAGAGCGACTGGAGTATCCTCAGAAGAGTGGTGTGCAAATGAGTGTTTCCGTTTCTAGTCGTTCTCAGACGCTTAAGTAGTGTGTTGGTTTCTCCAACAATGTAACCTTTGTGTCGTCCGCCTTTTGGATTCACAGCAGTAATAGTTTGGTTGATAATAATAAATGTCGATGCACCCATGAATTTTCGGATTGAGTTTCACGCTCACGCTTCAGATCTATCTGAGAAAGACTGATGTCAACTTTGTTACGGGATGCTGCAATTTTGTGCATACAAAATGTATAAAGTTCAGGTTTATTATATAAAAGTTGCACCCGGGACCGATAAGGGTGCAGGAGTGCATGACTTTAAAAGCTGAATCCCTGCGGCACACTCAATAAATGTGCAGATACAGGATACCTCGTTCAACACCATAGACAAGGTAGGGGATGTCTGTAGTTGCTCTCTGAGTATATCGTCAAGTATGGTTTAAGCAGTCGGTCTGGTTACCTCAGAATCAGTAAAATTCCATGAATAGCTAGATTTTTGTGGTCATCAGTAAATAACCTTTCATTGTTGCCAAATAAGAGGTTTAAACGTTCAACAGGATCTATTTCAAAGATGGATATCAGAACGTCAGCAACAAAACAGTAGCAGGTAATTGGACGAGACAGAACTAAGTCGAGTGACAGTTGCCGTTTCATCATTCCGTATAACTGTACTGTTTGTTTCTCTGAGATTATATAACTGTGATTCAACAAGTCTATAAAGAGGGGGCCGGATTAAAATGACCACTGTTCCTGGGGTGACCACGTGGTAATTCCCAGCAATCAGATCCCTCAAAAAACTGTACAAAATTTGGGACACCGGTCGGCAAATAGTGGTTCTACCTGGCAGCTTTCTCCGACGGTTTTACGTCCTGGCAGTGACAAGGATGGACACTTTCGGAAGAGTTTGTATTATTTGCACAGTTTAGACTTTCAGAAAATGTTTATCCCGAAGTATCTAAAATGCGTTCGTAGAGCAGTGACACGGCTGCTTATCCGGTTGAGATGAACCTTGCTGTGAGCTGTGAAGCCTAGACATTATTAAAGTCAAGAAATCGGAATAGCTGTCCTGGGAAAACCTAACGGAGTTTACTTGGAGTGAGCGGCAGTACATTACATAATCCACCATTCCAACAACTCTCCTTAGATTTAGACTCTGAGGTGGTCCGACGAACATTTAGAAATTCAAATACAGTCTTTGAAGCTATACTGAGGAGCGTGACTAGGAAACTTTGACGGCTTTCACTTTCATAGTGATAAATATTTGAACCTGTTTTTCCCTGAAGGTTGTGTGCGGCTGAAAATGGTGGATTTAAACATATAGTACGTAATCATGGGATGATTCAAAAATGTTCTTTACATCTCCTACCACCATCTGTCACTGGGTAGCTGCAACACGGTAGAATTTATTATCTTGTGGCTTAATGATAAGTAGCATAAATTACGATTCAGTTGTAATGAATCAGACCTTAGAGTTGTTTGCAAAAGAAAATGCAGCACAGAAAACGAATTGAGTCAGCAGTTCATGAATCAGTTGATTCAGCGATGACCTGCATGTGTACGGCTGTAAAATAAACAGGTAACGTAGAAATATGATGAGAGCCAATGAACGAGGGTGACACAAAGGAATCGATACTAGCAGTATATAATTCAAAATCAACTGGGACGTAAACACTTATTTGCACGCAACCATAATTCCCAGAAGTCACAGGTGCAAATTTGGAGTTCATGTGTGAAAGAAAACCACTGCCTGGCGTAGTGCACTCCAATGATTTTTGAATTCCTCCGGTTACTTTATTATTTGGATGCCTCGCTACTCACGAGTAGTATATTGTAATCGATCATCTTCATAAAAAATGGGGCGGGCTTGACGTGTTACAGTCATTCCAGACTTGTTTTCAAGCGCACCAGTTTAAAGGGATAATGTATCATTCTTCGTAAGTGTGTTCATTTTCAACATTTGCATAAAACCACAATAATGTTGAATCAGTAACGCACGGTTAGGAGAAAAAACGGATATTTCCAGATTAATCAGAAGCGAGGGAGGGAGTAGTTGATTCAAGCCTACTTTGGGACCAGCGAAGATAATCGTTACCTGAAATGGACGAATAAGTAAAGACTCAGGGGACCCAACAGAATGTAATCTGTGCAAAACCGAATTGCTTTCCGTGAGGATTGACTCATACATTTTGAACGAGTTACTCTGCCACCACCAAGAACAGAGTTGACTTTTCAGGCAGGTGATTAAAATATTCCGTAGAAACACACTTCGTTGTGTTTGCTATACATACTAGAATGCAGTGGTTTCTAGTTCATTTCGATGCGACATACAAGTGGACAGGTAACATACGTGCAGAGAAAGAAAATACGGAGCTTCGCCAAAGTCCTTAGAAAAATGGCATATTCCTAACTCGTTGCAAAAGGACATGTCAGTGTGTATGCTTGGGGGACAGAGAGGTAGATTTATCTGTTGCTGGCGTGTTACCACCATTGCACTGAAATGGTCCTCTCGGTGTCAGATGTTGACAACCGACACTTTCTCCTTCGTAGGTTCATAATTTCATGGGTTGTTACGGGACGGCAAATGGTCTTTATGTGAACAGACCTCAACCTTAAAGCTATTCCGTCTGTAAGGTAACCCCCCCCTTCTGTAGTCCAAATTCATAAATTGCCCCCTTAGACGTCCACTCTTATGTGGTAAGAAGAGATGTATCAGTGTGGGGGTATTTTGCACTTAAAAATAAGATCTCCGCTAAGTGGTCTGGCGTTGCTTGAGAACTGGATTAATTCTGTTAGCCCCTGCAGGCATAATTCTTCCAACGGCCCATCCCTGAGCACTCTCAATAAGTGTCAAATATTTTTTCATGTAAGGACTTAAGTATGTTCGTTTCTCGATGTGGACGGATCACAAAGCTTAACCTGATGGGAAACTGTGGCAGAAAACTACTGGGTTAACCGCTTATCCAAAACCCGACACAACAGAATATCTGACAGAGGACCGATCCAAACGTCGCGTTAAAAATACCGCATCAGGATTGAGCGAACAGTCTCAATATTGTGCCTTCCGTCACTCACCAATTTGTTTGTTCCGTATTGCACCAATCAACTCACAGTTTGTGACTTTTCATGTGCTAATACGATCAGCCAATGACGGACTGTGATTTGTTTAGTACTGTTGTACATTCCATAATTCCGGCTTCTCATTTCATGAATAATGACTGCTTGGTGCTACCAGTACCAGGTGTTCCCCTTATTACTTGCGTGGGAGGTTTCAATTCAACTACGAATTCTAGGGTTATTCGAAGTCTCTAATTTCGTACATTACAGAAGCACATCAGGATGGAATGTTGCACGAATTATTCCCAAGAGGTTCAAGATTATTTGTAACATTTTAGCCGTGGTTGCACCACTTATAGACATACCGGAACTGTCTGTCACCGGGGTCCGTAAGTGTCATTCGGATACGCACACGAGTAACGTTGTGTTGCTAAGGTATTAGTCAACACCAGTTTGATGGCAAATGTGTCTGACTTTACATTTGTTAGTATTGGACGGTAAGTTATTTTCTGTGGCCGGTTGAGGTAGTTGAAATCGTCTTGAGATTATCGCATCTTCCGGACCTTCTTGAGCTCTCTGCAGTTTTACGTCATCGAGATAAGGTAACATTGGTGATTGTACTATGCTGAATACTTCAAGACCGAAGAGTATGAGTAGCAGGAGTCCTAAGATGGTTCCTTGTGGAAAGTCACAGTTAGTGAGGAAACATTACTGATAATTGTTAATTTACCTTGACGTTGAACCAGCGCTCAGTTAGGTTATCCTTGAACCGCGTTGGTAAGACCTGTTCGGAACCTTAACCATTGGTTTTCTGCAACGTAACAAAGTGGTTATTTCTGTAATTCGACTTTGGAAAAGTCAAGATAAATCACAGTTATGACCATCCCTGTATCGGAAACCCTGGACGAAAAGTCACGGACGATCAACAACTTGAATAAAACTTCGAGGATTTGAAATATTTCAAACTGAACGTTAACTACACTCGATCATAGCCGTTGCTTTCAGACAAGCGCGTCGGTCAGTCCACTTCGCAAGGAACGAAGTCTAGCGGAAACCGTGATCGAATTTGGTGGCTTGAAGTCGTCATCAGAGTATCCCTTAAGAAAACCACTTTCCTCCCTGGTGATAATTTAGGTTCCTTTAATATTCGCACGGAGTGAGTCCTCTAACAAACTCTCTATTACTGATGAGTAGTCGGGGATTTGGTTTATTTTCAATTTGACCATCACTCACATTTGATCGCAGCATGCGCATTCAGATAGACTTTCCAGCCAGCCTCTTTCGAAAAGAAGCACTAGACTCGAGTTTCGCTCTCATTAGAGCTCGTCAGTAGTGCATATCCTTGCCACGGCCAGGATTTGAACTGCGGCCATTCCAATCATGAGGCGATCATTGCAAACAATGCTGTCGGTCTAGATTTTTCCTGATTATCTTTGTACCCACGTATGAAGAAAGATATGATTTTGAAGTGTTCCCTGGCTTTCGATAGACGGCCAGTTAACAAGGCGTGACTAAAAAGTACCAAAGCGGTTACTGTAATTCATTGGCGCAACTTTTCGAGATGAGGAGGTTTATCAGGTTTGAATCAGGCGTTTTTTGACTTAGTAAGTTCCGTAACTGGATTCCGATTTGTGACTGAACATTGGGGTAATTCACTTCAATTACTCCCTATACTCCCAGAGACCGTCTGTGCTTTGAAGTTATATCCACTTGCGTACTGTTTACCCGGAGGGTTGACCGCCCCTACACCCCTATTGATAAATTCATAAAAGGTTTAAAGTTATGAAATACCAATCTTACTCTTTGTGTAGAAAAACTTAGGATTCATCTTAGACTTTTCAGCAATACCGCGTTTTTTGCCAAATTGATCCTCTTTGAAGGAAAACGTGTTACGGTACGCCACATGATATTGTCAACAAAAGCAAGTCCAGTTTGTTCTAGCTAGTACTAGATCAAGGTTGAACATTTTCATTTAATTCGGGGCTTTGTTCCATTACTTAGGCCTTACGGCTCTCTGCTAGGCCAGAGACACTAATGTAGCGTGGATGTTGATGGCATAGGAGAATTCCTCAACGACGGACTGACAGCGACCACCCACGTTGATCGTGGTGATGGAGCCAGGTCATCCAAACCTACTGACTTGTGTTTCCATCCTTGTGAAACTTGTTTTACAGTAAGCTTTTAGATCCATATTTTGGAGAATATGTTGTTTACTTCCGTGTAGGTGGCTGAATTCAGCTACGCTGTGATCACTGTGACCAAGTGGAGACTGTCTATCATATGAGTATTGCTGACAAGGGTGCAATCGGACGAGATGGCACGTGATTCACTCGCCATCTTGTGTGATCTGGAGCATTCTACGGTAGTCTAAATTTTTTTACAACATGAAAAATTCCCTAGCGCAGGAAAGTGTTGCCGTATTAAGGAAATGGTTTTTGAAATATAGCTCCCATTGGTTAAAATCTCCCATTATTAAAGTCCAGTTGTAATATAAACATGGTGATCTCCGCAGAATGCTGTACAAAATTGTTTCGGCATCCCTGTGCTCAGAAGACGACCTGTGGATAACAGTAATCAAGCAAATGAGGTTTTTAGTGACAGCAACTACGTTTCGGATTGAATCTGGAAAATTCAGTAGAACTCATTCACGAACATTTGTAGTCTCTGAGTGCGAGCCTAGATAAAGTGCTACACCATTTCCTTAACCGATTTTCTTATCGCTCCATAACACTAATAAAACAGAGTTGGACACTTCGCCGTCAAACATTTCCTCCTTACACCTGGTCTCCATGATATCCGTAATGAATGGGTTTCGTCGGGAGCAGCGGCCTCGAAGCTTGCGCAGTTATTTAGAGTGTGGAGCCTCATTAGTATAGAAGTAACACCAGGAAGTAGTTTCCTTGCCTGTGAAGGGTTGAATCAGTGTGTTGGAGTGTTTTCGAAATGTGACTGCTTATCTTCCTAATCACACCTCTAAAATTGCTTATGCAACTACCCATTTTAACAATGCTTAATAGCTTTGCGAGTACCTACATGGATAACGGTGATTCCAAAAACGGTTCTTCATTGCACAACAAACCATAAACTCTTGTGCACAGTCTGCCGCTGACCCTTTTCAGTCAGGACTGTAAAAAGTCACGACCTGAAAATGGAGCACTTGTGGCTAGGCAAAACAATGCGGAGCCAGTGCGATCTCAGTTATATCCATTATCCATTTCGCAGTGGAGTCGCCATAAAAAGGCACATAGATAACAAATCGAACGGGCTTGAGTAATAGGAACTAACTATTCATCTCGGGTAATACGTGGTTGGCTGAGCCATAAAGAAACTTTGTATGACGGTCGGACAATTCATGCTCACGCAAGTGATGTTGCCACGCTGATTGACCCTGGAAAAGAGGCGGAGATAACAAAATGTGAAATGAGGAATTACGTGGTCGTGGCATTCCACGACAATTGCGAACATATACGAATATCATTAGAATGTTCTGTCGGGTACCGTAGCTTACGTAATTCAGAAAGTAAGCTTCTGACGAAGAATTTGTGACAAAGTAAGACAGTTCGGACGATAAACCATGTTAGGTTCATTCATTCTGCTGGAAAATGTTGAATATCTGACACAGTAAACCGTCCGATAGAACGAGAAACTCACCGATATTTAAACCTGAATAAATTCGGGGCAAACGGCTCTGGAATATGCACTGGTAGTTACGTTGTTGATCAAAAACAAACTGTAGCAATCAGCGCTGTTAAGCTGTCGCGGATCGGACATGGTCCGCTCAGAGGACCATTGTCCAGTAACCGCGCCTTGACACAAATCCAATTGCTTCTAGGTGTTATCACTGAACATCTGACAATCTTAATATTAACAGAAGTCATACCTTTTACAGCTTGCGTGACCTGATTTCAAAAGTTTTGCACCTTCGAACAGCGAAGTTAGCCGACGAGAGTTTCTTTTAATTTGTTCAGCTTGGCCTCGTATCAAGTTAGGTCGTATTTTGAAGTAAATACTTTAATGCATCCGTGAGATGACATTAAGAGTACTCCAGTGGTATTTGGTTCTGGCTTGTTGTGTAACAAACAACTGCTCTCGAAATCACTGTTATCCACGCAAGTTATCTTGTGCATATTAAACGGTTACATACTGCTCTTAGGCAACGGAAAATGCAGCTACTCTAGATCGTGCGAAGTCTATGCTTAAATTCACAAGTGATGGTGGCGTTATAGACTTAGTAAATAGTTTTGTCAACCTGAGTAATTGCATAAATATTGTTAGATTTATGAATTAAGCGATAATTAGTCGCATTCATAAGAAAGTGATGTTCCAGCTAAAGGATATTCATAAGTTGACAGCGGAAAGATTTCTCTCTCGAGCTCTAGCGTTCAAACACGATCTGCGGTATTTGTTATGGATTGGTCTGTCACAGTAACCGAAACCAAGGCACGCTTGAACATATTACACATCACAGGTAGCCTGCGCTGCACCACTTTTGGTTCCACTCACACACCTTGTATCTAGTGTAAACCCAAAGAAACAAGGACGGGATGTGTGTGAACGAGGCCTTTGTGTCCAGTTGACTAATGCTGGTTAGTTAATTGACTGGCTAACACGAATCTGCAACCTTTATCTCTCGGAAAATAAATAGACTGCAGTGGTAAGACCTAAACTAAAAAGAGATACTGAAGACATAATGCAAGAAGTAATTTAATATAGCAGTGTATATTATTGCACCCAGCATGGGAGGAAGAGAAGTGGAAATGTGAAACGGGATCGAAAAACAGACGAGCCATTTGTCACACAGTACACCAACACAGTTAAAGACAAGGACAGCCAGAAGGCCGCAGCGACCCAGATTTCTGAAAAAGAGAACGAGTGATTTATCAAGTGACGGCGGTGATTGTTCGATATAACGAGCAAGTGGATATAATTCACAACTTACTTGGGCGTAACGTACTCGTTGTTCCCTAGTCGACGATATACGATGAGTAAATTGATGACCTATCACTCCGAGAAGTTAAAAACAGTCGCGATCGTACACATCACACCGACATATAGTCATGTCACGACGAATTGTGACACCGATATTTCCCTTGAGTACCCCGCGAATCAGGTCCTATCGCCGTAACTGTCACTCCATAAAATTCCGGACGCATTTTCGGATCCTATTCACCTTCACCGTCTGATTCAGGAATAATTTCCTTCAAGATCTAAATTCAATATCACAAAGCGAAAGATTTACTTGGATAAAATCTCGGAATTCCAGCACCTGACCACCATGATTTCGCTTGAATGAAACGGCTGCTTCTAAATCTGTTCACCACCCATTCTATGAACGCAACCTAGCCAGAGAAGCAGAGTCAGCATCAGCACAGCTTCAGTCCCGTCCAAGTCCACTCACCGCAAAACTTTAGTGTCCGGAACCATGTACGGTCCATCCATGTTACGTTCCTGCATGTGCATTAATACACGGTTGGCGGCATCCGATTCGGATTAGCCTGTCACAGTGACCGAAGACTAAGGACGCCTGCGCTTAGCCATCACTGCAATTGGCTTGCGCTGNTGCGTAGTGTAGACATAACAAAGCATGTCCGACGACCGAATACCCAGGATGCGTCATAAACACTGCATCCGGAAACGGATCAGGTAGCACACCTCCCGCTGATCCAATGTTCAAGTTTCACTGCCGTAGAGGGGTACAGACAGCACCCTTGGACGTTAGACACAGAGCTCAATGACAATCTTCAGGCTGTGGTTCCTCCAAACACGTCTTTGAAGACGTCCAAAATCTAGACTAGCCCTCGTCACACGAGCTCTCAACTCGCGGTCCACGAACAANTCTGTGAACAGGTCGCTACCCAAGTGGCCGAAGTCCGCGCAACTGTTTACAACGCCCCCGTTGACGCAAATCTCAGGCGTTGGTGCTGGAACAGTACATCCGACAGGAGAAGGCTGAAAGGAAGAAAATGTCTTACCGTCACAGAGTTCTCCGGTCGTTTGACATACGTCAAGACCAGGTGCCACCGTTTGCATCCGGCATGAAAAATGTTACTTTTCAGCATGAATCTGAAGTTATGCTGTCAGCAAATAGACATGATACTTTTAAAGAATCGCCAAATTTCTAACCCTTTCTTGATCCGCTCGTTTATCATACTTGAACTCTTGGAAATCGTTCGGACGATTCAAAATCAGCGAAGTCGCATTGCCATTCAGTTTACTAGACCGAATAACAGCTCTGTTGAAGATTGGATAGAACACCAATGTTTTTTTATTAACCAATTGGTTGAACGTATGCTACGAAGAGTCAGTGAGGTGCTTGCGGTAAGTAGTTTGGTACATTTTTCAGTTCATAATGCAGTCAATTCGTAGTAGTTGTATTCGTGCAGCAAGCACGCAAAGTAACAACGCAGAGTATATGCACGAGCAAACTCGAAAAAACAGCCAAGGATAGTCGACGTGGTTCGTGGAACATGAATGTCCGACAATGACATAAGTATAAACACACTTGATGAGAGACCGTTTCTGTCAGTAGGCCAGTCAATCAATATCCAGGCCGAAACACAACATGCTGAACGCAAACTATATCGACACAGTTATCCGGGACTATAAACAAAGCGTGGTTGCCTGTTTTTAGTCTTCATTTCCGGAACCGTGATGACATGAAGAAATTGTGATTGGGACGGGGGCTTCTTTCACCCACTAATGTAGGTTTCATAGTTGTTTTTCACTTTCTCTATTGTTCCGAACTCCGTAGACCTGTACAACTACCCTGATGTGAAGATAACTTATTCGGAACAACTGTTTGTCGTGCTCGCTCATGGGTTCCAAGCCTGTTCACAAAGGAATCGTTTTTGTCGAAGTGCGCGAATGATTGTGCTCCCGTAACTCGAATTTCAAACTAATTCTTCTCCCTTGTCGTGCACAATGGACTTCGTGAAAGGACCAGTGGACCAGGCGTGCGTTGTTTATCACTCGGATTCATCGGCGTTTATTCACCTGTTCTCGCGTCAGTTGAAAATCACTGTCAGCGGTTTGGGTCAAAAATCAGTGAACAACTTCAGATCCCAATCTGGTTGCAATGTTGATTCATCGGCTGATATGGACTGGTGATTACTAAAGCCGGGGTATCTGCAGCCGTCCCTTCAAGTTTGGCACTCATTCTCTGTACCCCAAAGGCTTGTAGACCCATTGTGTTAGCGCCGGCATGCGATTTCATGTAACCAGGTTGGCGCTGAGGCTTGTGACGTGGACACGTGTAAGCAACACTGTGTGGGCTGTGCGGAGGGCACCTCCGCATGGGCTTACAGCTTTGATTTTGATTGCAGCTGAACGGCCTGAGCTATGGGATATCGAGCCCTTGACTTGCCTACGCATGAGTGTGTGTGGTGTAGCTGACCCGGTGATTGGACAGCCATTCACGCTTGTAAAGTCCCACGCGTCTTTTCGTGCCTTCATCATCCCTGTTACAACCGGTATTGCTGCTGGTCCGTATCTGTCTCTTACGTTTTCACGTTTTGCTTCAATCTTGGGTGACATGATCCTTCAGTTTCGGAGCGCATGCATACTCCAGCATTATGGTTATTGGTTTCCTGTCACATTTTCCGGGTATTCTGAAGGTCAATACTGTTCTGTATAACAACCGGTGGGGTTCAAGGATTTGGGTTTTCTGTACCTCAAAAGCATTTGTCTACCGGTACGGCATTTCCTATTTTCACTCAACTGATTTTATCGTTTTTTTTACCATGACAAAGCCTGTGGGCCGTTTGTTTCTAAGATGTCTAACTCCAATCACTCCATTTACACTAGACTTTCCTACTCTACATTCACATTTTCAGCCAGATGCAGTGGAAAACTTTGGCTGCCTGTACCCGTGCCTACGGTGTTTTAGTTATCCACCACCCTGCATAATTTCGGTAGTTGTGATCAATTTAAATATGAATTGACCTTAAACTATCACGTGAAACAGCCACTTTCGGTTGACACCTTGAATAATGAACACAGAGAACTGACCTGACGCGAATTGTACTCCAGCATGTGTCGCGCCATCTCTACAGACACTTACTACAGATGATTATAACATGCAAATTTCGGAAGTACAACAAAACGAGAACACAGTGGTAACGGTTCATTTGTTGCCAAAGCAGCTTGCCTACCTCGGAAGTGAAAACAATCCTTCTTTCATATGTGGCCAAATAGTTAACCACTTCTATTGTTGTCTCTGTTTGCATATCCTAAATATTGTGTTGTTTTGTATGCGTGACCGAAGGGAGTAAATGGAATGTTAGCATCCTTCTCTAGGTCTTTGTTTGTAAGTGAAAAATTGGATCAAGGGAATAGTGGTTTTAGTAACACGACAGCATCAACGTTAAAAACAATCCTTTGTGTACACACGAAATAGGGCAGTGGTGTAGGAATGCGATCACCTTTGCGTACCACATACACGTTTTGATTTGGTGCAATAAGACTATTTGGTGAACGGGCGGCATGAGGGTTTGGACAGTTTTGTAAATTAGCATTGATTTCGCAGCATTGAACGCAAAAGCAAGAGCAAGCCCAAATCAACATACATTCAACTGATATACGCTGTTCTATTTGAATGACAGTTGTGGAACTGCTGTTGTCCTAGGAACGATCAAGCAAGTGGATAGTGTGACAGCTAACAGCCTAAAAAAGCCAATGTCATCGACCGTAAAGAATTATTTGATGGTGCGACGAACAATTAACCAAATGAACATCATCACTCTGTTGTATGTGTAAAAAGAGAAATTAAAAAACGCCCTGTTCCACGATTTATGTCACCACAGATTGTGTTGCATCTTTACAAGTGTTTATCACGGACTGTTGAGCAAAAAGGAACTTGCTTGTGGCATTGATACTGTTTTGGTATCAAACACGTTTTCACCGTGTTGTGTTTCAGAATTTCGCATGTTTCAAGTGACATTTTTTCTGACATCAGCTGATGATGTGAATGTGTGTATGCCGACTGTTCCTCTCCTCAGCTACATAGAGTACATTCAACTTTTTAAATGTAGCATCCATCAGATTTCGCATCCTTCAAAATGTTTGCACATACAGTCTCTGTCAGCCTCACCCTATGCATTCATCTGTATTCGGAGGGTCTAGTAGATAACACTGTGGTATGCTCCCATTTATCACATTGACACGTGTACACGCTTTGCGATAAGCAGTACTTAGCCTGCGGCTGTAGAGCAGGAATGACCTAATATTGTCCAATCTAATGGTCTTTATACATGGCAGGTCACACCATGACTAGGTTCACTTCGTGAACATCACTTACATAACGAACCAACATTTCTAATCATAAGACAGGGACTATCAGTCAATTGTTAAAAGACTTCCGGAACCATGCATTAGACCAAATTCAGTAAGACCAAACCTACATCGTTTACACTAGTAAGCTCCACCTATCATACAGATCGCTTAGGAACGTGCGCATTACCAGATACTTGTTAGCCTATCAACACTGACAGCGCGCAGTTCGCAACAGCCAACCGGTTATGTATGGTCCACCTATGAAATTAGCCCTTTTCCAGCCCATTTTCATACCACGTGGATCTGTTGTGCTCCTCCGCATCAACATAACATTTAACACACCCAATTCAATTTTTCAGTGTTAGGCTTCCAATGACAACTCGAAGGCAGCAGTAGGATACTCCTCTAATATTTCAAGACTACTGCGTTGCTTGATAAGCAAATTTGAACTGCTGGGCAGTGGTCTCAAATTGTTTTGAACTCCTGCTATCAAGCTGCGAAAGACTTCCACTTATCTTCCATAACACTGCGTGCCGATGAAACCATTAGCCTGTCCCCAAATTTGTTGAGGTCCTTAACTTGTTTACTCGCAATTAATGATGCCTTCAGGTTGGTGACCTAATCACAACATAGGAAGAGACCCCCGTCGTCTCAACATTTTTTCAATGGGAAATCCCGCAACCTGACCACTCGTTTTTCTGTGCTACCTTGATGGCGTCGTTGGAATGTGAAAAACACCTATTGCTAGCGTGCCTCGTATGTTGCGCGCAGTGTGCTCTGCGGAGAAGTATGTGTCCAACGGTCTCTAACATTGCTTAATCAGAAAGCGGCTGAATCACCCAGCCAAGACGGGGACAACACGTGACATCGTGGGAACCACGAATCTCCTACGTCAGTGGGATCACGGGGTCGTTGGGACTGGATGGGTCCAGTGGTGGCTTGATAAGCGCAGTGTCCCCACTAGCCTTTACGATAAAGCATGAAATACTACGCAGTACACGCCAGCGATTAATCTAAGCAGTACTCCACTTTGATGGAGTTTAGGGGGACATAAGGAGAACGCATAGCCGTCCATGATCGTTTGATGCAGTCGAAGGTAAACACGTTAGACAACTTCGTCCACTGTACTGCAGGAAATACTCTTAACAATCTCTTCTTCGCGGCCGTTGTTATATGTTCTTTTTTGTCCTTGTAAACTATGACCTGTCTAACAACGTAGACAAATTTCATTACCACGGTTCTTTTATTTTTGTGAAACTACTCCGGACGCTTCATTCGTTCTCACTACCACTGTGGACTTAATCTGATCTGCAACCCTCTTATTGCATCAAAGTATTCCTGCATCAAAAGGTTGAAATCTAGTGTTTTTCTATCCCGAAATATATAAAATAAGCTCACGATAGTAGATTTACGACGAAGTTGAATGCGTGAACGTTTGAATGTGGAACGAATTTACTCATTTGTAGATACTAACTCAATGACGAAACAGTTATGCCATTTATCTCAACATTAACGAAGCCCGTAGATCCGTGGCGATGTTGACAGCACTAAATGGAGCTGTGCGCAAACGCAGTCGGCCTCAAGCTTCATGTTTGTTGTCAAGTATGCGTACCGAGTAAACTTTGTAGTATCAACAACTTTCAGCATCTGCCGTTTCTATGGTAGTGTTGTGTAACATGCACCTTCGTTTGTGAATAGTATAACATGACTAGTTTGCTTTGGAACTGAAAGGCGGGTGTCAATACCAGGAAGACGAGGGACCAGAAGCGACTAGTTGAAACTTGTGTATGCACTATGTGGGACGTGTCACCAAGGCGAATGACGATGCACTATTGCCCAACGGATGCGGCTACACATCGGCCGTCGAGAATAGTGCTTGCGTTCGTTGTTCACATATCTTGTGATGGATTTCGTGCGATAAACAACTTCCCAGACCAAGCGTCTTTTGATGTCATAACAGCAGGATATACGGTCGAAGTTTATCGGGTACGTATGCCTGATGATTACGAGACCGATCATGTGATTCCGGTGAATTTTAACCACCAGGCTTATTCTACCATACTCTATAACAAGGTTGAAGTAAATGTTCACAATTAATCGGATAGAAACGGTCGAACGCCTTTATTTGATCCGAAAACTGCAAGCAACGGTTTGTGATCGGTCAACAGATTGAAGTGACGTCCATACAGTGTTTTGTGAAATTTCTTCATTGCGAATACAATTGTCAGTGCTTCCTTTTCAATTTGTCCGTAATTCTCCTCCGCTCCCGTTAGCGTTCTGGATGCGTGAGCTATTGCCTTTTTAGAACCATCCGGGAATCGATGGGATATGACTGCGCCAATATCGTAGTTTGAGGCATCTGATGCTACCACAATCCCCAAGGTAGGGTCAAAGTGGGTAAGGTGCAGATCCGAAGCAAGCATAGCCTTAACACAATCAAAGGCATTTGGGCATTCATTAGACCAGTTCCACACTGCATCCCTTCTCAAAAGTTGGTTTAAAGGCCCTCGGATATGGTGTATTGCAGGTAGGAAGGCACTGTAATGACTCACCAATCCTAAGAATGACCGCAAAGTTGAGACATTAGTTGGATGAGGCATTCAACTGGTCGCGTCGATATTGGCTGGATCAGGGCGGCGGCCATGATTGAACAATCGGGATTACCTGCGGTCCATACCGTTTCGCAGCAGCCACGCAACCGAAGAACCAAGAAGCAAGGTGAAAAACCCTTAACGAAGCCCCCAACTGCATGTTGTCAATGCGATGATTGATATTTTGTGCGGTTCGGCCTATTCAAACACCACAAATGCCAGAAATGCAAAAGATTCGGACATAAGGAGACGTGCTGCCGTTCAACTCTGTCACCCAGCGTTCCGCCATCGTTTTCAAGGAACCACCGAAAGAAACTGAGAAATCAGTAGAGGCGCGGCTGCACTGTTTATTGGGCGAGCGAGAGAGACGAAAACTTAGGCCACAGAAGCTCCAGGTTTATAGGACAAAACGGTTACCATGGTTGGTCGACACACGAAGCGAATCAAATGAGACAGTCACATATAGCAGTCACGGTGTCAGAACAAATCACGTTACAGGGGATGTCAGAAGGCAACACGAGAAAAAACACTGACCAGATAGCGCATAGGCGTTCGACCGCACACGTGCAATCCGATTCGCTGAGGGGGACCATACCACCCACAACCATAGCATTGGAGCTGGGCCGGCCGATCGATGTGGCGTGATGCACCCTGGCTGTCTCGTTAGTAGATGCGCCTCCTAACATCTTGCAATGGATTTCGTGCGATAAACAACTTTCCAGACCAAGCGTCTTTTGATGTCATAACAGTAGAATATACGGTCGAAGTTTATCGGGTACGTATGCCTGATGATTACGAGACCGATCATGTGATTCCGGTGAATTTTAACCACCAGGCTTATTCTACCATACTCTATAACAAGGTTGAAGTAAATGTTCACAATTAATCGGATAGAAACGTTTAACCTGGTGGGCACCAGCAGCATGATGGACGGCTGTTTCAACCTATTAGTGCCACATCGACACTACGCACGTCGGGGAATCGAATTCACCGTCTGCAAGTAAGTGCCCAAACGGTTATCGAGACACTTAAATACTAGACCACCGGGTCTTTGTGAACAACTAGTTTCCGTGATCACCAGTGAAGTCGTTGGCAGCTGTTCCAACCATGTTGTATCACATCGGTACCATGCAGGCCGGCGAATCGAATCCACAACATGTGTGTGTGTGTGGGGGGGGGAAGCGCCGAGACCAGACAAGGTCAAAACAGCCGTCTACCACTTCGGTGGTGGTCACTAGACCAAATGTTTGTGAAAGCATTTATCAACCTTTCTGGAGAGATGGCGTATGGTGAAAACTTGCCAGTTTTCGGGTCGACCACAAGTGTTTGATGGACTTCGACCGATTAAAATGAAAGTGCAAAAACTGAAGATAATAAATCGTTCATATTCTGATGTGAAAAAGCAAATCGTTCAGCTTAATGACCATACCACTAATGTGGTTTGACTCGGAGAACAAAAAATCATAAATCGTTTTTTGCATAATGTATCTCCCGAGCACATTCCGTTGAATAAACATTGCAGTCTACGGGTTCAACTGGAAAAATTCAATAAAATTTCCCAAGTTAAACGATAAGTAAGCAGAAACATGGTTGGTGGCATCCGCCCGCAGACTGATCTTCCACAGGGACCGAATACGAAGGTGATTGGCGTTGTTACTGGCTCACTCACCTACCCCGACTCCGATTTAAACCCGAGGGAATGAGACGAGGAGGATTGAGTGTGGAGGCCTCTGTAGTCCAGCTGGCGAATACTGGTTAACCAAATAAAAGACAGGGCAAATGTGAAGCCCTCCTTGGTCGGACACAAAGCAAACAGAGACTGTACTTGTGAGACTCAAGTTGGCAATAAGAACATTGAAGACGTAAGTCAAAAAGAGTTTTGCTACAGCAGCACGTATTAGTACTCTCTGTAGATGATCAGAAATGAAACGAAGATTTAAATTTGGACCGTGAAATCCGTTGCCCGAAAGTCTTATCCAGACAGCTTTTTTCTCTGGGGTTGACATACTCGCATGATTCACCATTTGTAACACGCACGTGCTCTCGCAACCTCGCCTTTGTCTACGTCTGCTTACATCGGGTCATGTGAACTTCCTGAGCCAACACTTAACCTCTAGCCTTTTTATACATGCATGGTATCATTATAAAATCTGTCGCCTTGCTATTCTGGCAGTTGTCTACAGTTTCTGTCGTACATTTGTCCTATTTCCTTCAATACACTAATGCTGCCTAACTGTACCTGGCTTCCACAATCTGGATACTGCCCAACGGAACAAAACCGTCAGTAAACAGTACATCGACAGAGCTGAAGAAAAGGAAACATAGCAGGACACTATGACCGACGCCTTTGAGAAGAGTGACGAGTTGACCAGACGAGGGGGATCTTTGGTTAATGAGGATTAAAACGAAGATACATAAACATATAATTGAGTTAGCGTGCTTTTGTCTAAGATAATTACGGGCACCTCGTTGGAGGTCCGCTGTGAATAAGTGGGTGTCCAGCCAATTCGAAACGGCTAGCGTGGTCGCATTCACTGCAGTATACATCACACCGCTATGTGATCACTATCACAAACTATGGAGTACACAGTTCCCCTCTGAACTGCGTGTTTGATGTCACTGTGACGCAGCTGTCATTCGCTGAAATTTCGGACATCCATGTGGATAGCACAACTCCAGTCCGTCGCGTTCAAGCCTGTCTCCGGCTGTGATCCAAAATCGATAGACTAACTCGAAAGACTTCCTTGGTGTAGCAGCTTATGACCATCAGGGTTTCTCCGACCTATGTTTAACTGTCTGTGCAACAACAGCTTCGGAATCCTTCACCAGTCATCCGACGTAAATGTTCCAACCATCAGAAATAGTTGGGCACTAGCATGGATTAAATCCCGTCTCTGTCTACTCCGTGAAAACTCAGTGTTCTAAATAATATCATGCCACCAACTACTCAAGATGACCTCCTATACACTGTGAATGAAGTCAGCCCAGATACCGCACATGCACTTGATACAAGGTCCAGACTTCACTGCCGTACACAAGCAAGGACAGCAATACTGCGTGGCAGACGAACAAATCTGTTTTCGTAGTCAGGCTGGGTTCTTCCAGATACATCTTTCAAGAAGTCTAAAACAAGCCCTAATTTTGATTTAGTGAGCTTGTAACTAGTGGTACACGGTTAGATCTGTTGATAGCTTGTCACCTAACTAGTGTAGTGAGGCTAGACGGTAGCACCATACTACTCACACCACTATTCAGTAGCAGCATGGATTAAAATGATCACGGGATAAATACGGGAGACATATGGGAAGGATGGTTAGAGGGCAGAATGATATTAAATGGCTGTCGCCCCATGACAGAACTGAGACATGGTGTCCAAAGCGAACGCAGAGTCCTCAGAAGAGTGCGGTGTGCAAATGAGTGTTTTTGTTCCTAGTCCCGTTGAGAGGCTTAAGTAGTGTGTTGGT
>QNGE01002245.1:0-34130 GCA_008508345.1 Paragonimus westermani
CATTTAACACATCAGTTTATTTCCATCCTACAAGATAAGTAATTCTCATTTGAGCATAGTTTTCGCAGTTAGTTACTTTTACGACAGCTTTCACTCGAGGAAAGGACAAGTTCCGTGCTCGTTAGTGAAACTATGTGGTGTTTACCTCTACCACATACAAGTTCCCGAACTTCGATCAACGTCGTCATGAGACTACAATGTTGTCAACTGTGTAATCACTTCACACTAGATGGAAATGAGTCATCTAATCTAAACTCAGCCTCACTCATACGCACAGCTCATAGTATGTGAATATTTAACACTGATATTTGCCAGTTTACCACCAAAGACACAAATCTCGCAGGGGGGTTTACACAAGTATTGTATGGACACTGAACCCAAAGCCTACCTTAGTTTGCTTAGCCATTGTGCTATCTTTCGCTTATAGACTGAAAGCGATCAGCCGTTTTGTGGTGGACGTGAAATGAGCAAGCATGTACCACAGCCCAAGAAGAGGTTAAGGAAGGTTTTTCGCAGACAGGCAAGTGACGAGACTGATGTGTAGTTAGTCAACTGTTAACTGAATGAGAATGTTTGACATAATTTGGCCAGGTAAATTAACAGCTCATGATTGCACAGTATATACAGTAAACTTTCGTGGTAAATTTACAACCGCAGGTAATGCAAGGGGTAACGATACCTGATTAGCAAAATACGGTGTAATGGTAAATATTGAAACTGATGAGTAGATCATGGAATGAATTCGTACTATCTCAGTGGATGCTATTTTGATCAGATTCCCGTCTTGGCAACTATATATTTAGAGTCGATTTTCACTGCTTCTAAATAACAGAATGAATCGGTGTAGATAGAACGGCATGAAAGAAGCTGGGTATCTCGAAGTTGTTGGTTGCATATCCGATCCCAACTGCATCGACAGCGTTCATTTGGCTATTCGCCATAGATGAAAGTAGATGGTCATCGTATGCTGACTGCTTGAGTGGCAAGGCAGTTTGGCTTACTGGACGAAGTAATTGCCCTTTCGTTCCATTGGAAAAGTAGTCCCAATACCCTCATTCAAACTGACACGTTCAGCCGTAGTTGGCATGGACTGGTCATTTGATTTAACCCGAAGCCTTCGAATTCGAAGTGTTGATTGCATGTCAGTGTACCGATTAACCGTTCGTCAAGCGTACAACCAAAATCATTCTTACTGAAAGACAGCTGAAGGCAGGTAAACTGAGGTACAGCAATGTTACCCAGGCAATTTTTCTAATTGCAGAAGAGAGATCTTAAATCACAAGAGAGAAACTCCTTGGACCGGACTGTCTGGATGATTACGTTTGAACGAACGCAGAGTAACAATCGGGTGATGGTGAACCCAAGCGCGAGGCCAACAAAGCAGTACAAAGAATGATCGATCGTGGTGGCATGACTGTATGACACCCCGACTAGTGCGATTGTGAATCGGATGGTTCTGTCTCGTCAGTAAGTTTGCAGATCACTCGACGGGTTGCGAGATAAAAGAGAGAGATGGCACTGGGCGAGTTAGGCTGATTCTAATAAATAATTTTCACTCGCATAAACCATCCACATCAAGTTGTTTTTGAACCAGTTGCACTTGTGATTGAAATGTTTCGTATATGGTTTGTGTGCGTTTAACCGCTGTTAGTGGGGGTAAGTTGATTCTGATCGTTTATGTACGACTGAGTGTATTGGCCTGTTCAACTCAGAAAATGTAGCTTGGAGAGGGATGTCAAAAACGGTGTTTCCACATACACATGGTGAAAAGAATTCACAGGAGGGTACGCACGTTTTTGCTCAACATTTCTGCAGCACATTGGAGCAAGCAAATGTACTTTGGAAAGGTGGGCTGGTTGATGGACACACTGGATGTTGAGCGAACACTGTCTTACATGGTGTCATACGGAAATGGGCTTCGTTACAAAGTCTGTAACAGTTGAACATCAGAAATTCCTGTACTGCATCAGCACCAGTGTTGCCTCCTAGGCACATTCTAACCCTCCTAGAGTTGCCATTGACGCTGTTTACTTTGCAGATGCTTGACAACCGGTGTGATAATAATGTTGTCTACGAAGGCGCAGTAGCAAAGTCCATGGTGAAATAATATATGACGAATCCTCGCTTCCAGGTTTAATATTTCTGCACGAACGCACAGGATTCATCGTGAGACGTCTCAGGGAAAACCACACACAACCGTTGTCCTTCACATTCGTTACGGTAATGTTTGAGTGCAATTGGGGTAGTTAGATGTCTGTATATATCTGTGATGTGGAAGGACAAGCCGAAAAATCCTTGGCCGAAACTCAGTAGATTCTACTTAACAGTGAGGTGACATGTGTCAACTAATTGTGTTATTACTGATATTGAGGCGCGACGAACACGCAAGTTAGTAGAGCAAACCACAAAAACAGAGGAACGCTTCATATCCCAACCCTTCTTGGTGATAAACACAATAAGCAATGTCCTGTTGCTCTGTTAGTTATTCAAAGCGTTACATTACTGGTTAATTTTAGGTTAACCACTATTCATTTGGCCACATAATTTACACAGCAAGTTTATTAAGATCGTATATTTTAACGTGTCTTGGAACTCATAATCGTGGGGTTATCGATTGGAGTTAATAGATCGTAACTGCGTCTCCTACTGATTCCATTGAGCAACCCAACCACGACCCTCAAGCTAAAATGGTTGAGCTTTCGTGTATGATAATTTGGTCGTGTCTAGTGTGATTTCGGTGGCACAATGGTCAACAACGTTGCCTTATCAAAATGTGATCAGAAATCTCTTCACGGCCGTGAGAAGGATATGCACTACTGACTAGCTTTGACAAGAACGAAACCCGAGTCTAGTGGTTTTGTGAGAAAGAGGCTGATTGAAATATTTGTCTGAATGCGTCATCTGTGATCAACTGTGATTGATGTTCAAGTCAAGATTTAAAGAAATGTTTGGATGTTTGTGAGAACCATGTTTGTGTAAAAGAAAACGTTGATCTGCAGAAGTCGGCTGTTGACGAGCCCGTTTATTTTGGTTTATTGAAACAGTCCTCATAAGTCTTTGCAAAGTGTCAACTGACTAGCACTTAGATATAGTGCTTCGTGCAACTTTTTGCACAGGATCTTAAGGTCGCGTACTGATTTACCACATCGAAGAAACCAAGAGAACAGCGGTCCGAACGGCAGTAAACAGCTTCAAGTTATTGGAAATCAATACCTTTTTATATAGGATCAACAGTGTTTGCGATTCTCATTGAGTGATAAACGTTTCGCGTTTTGATTATCCTGTTCTCTGTTACATTCGCACGCCTTGGCTATGTGCAACTCAGCTGATTAGATCTGACACGTGTTCCAACGAAGTGCTTTAATCATCACTTATTGCAAGCACATTCGATACACCAGCTTACTGCCAATCAAAGCCCGTGTATAACAGCTTGTGTATGAGCTCTGATTGATTGGACCTTCTACAGTCAGGTAACCACGACGGCCCAATATCACTGCATATCAGGCAGCTGTATTTTGGGCGTTTGGAGAGTATGCGTTCGAGAACTAATTTTAACGAAATGTTTATCCTAATGAAAACTTTCCTTGTCGACGGTGGACAGCGGCGAAACTTTTCTGTGAGATGGAACAGTCTGATATCTTTCATAGGTATAAAGGCACTGGGTGGAGACGTTCTCGCCGGTTCGACTAAACCATTGTCTAACTGTGACGCCTGTGCAAGCAGTATAGCAATCTAGATTCCGAAGTTTTCGGACAACACGCTGATCTTTTGCGTAATATAACTTCCGAATGCCTTACGGTTTGCTATTTTGTTTCAACGGAAAAATCGGTCAGCTTCGAGCGGGTTGCCGACCTACTGGCAATAGTAAAAGTTACCATGGTTATAAGCCAAGTGGTTTTCCGTGTATATTTTGGAAAACGCTAGAAAAATGAGGAACTGTTGTAAAACGCGGAGAATTATAGTTGTGTTATTGGGCGTGAACACTCTGAACCAATTCAGTCACACGTATTAACTGTGACCAATCAGCGACTTTGACAGAAAATGTGTGAACAACATGTGGGGATAAAATGGTAATGAATATTCAAAGCTTTATTTCATTCAATCCGTCTTAAAAATGTCATCGCCAGCTTATAATAACAACAGTATCCTAGACTGGCCTTACGTTGACAGTCCTTGGGATCTGTTGATTGAATGCGAATCCCTGAGACTGGGGTTGCCCGGAGCCACCTATTCAAAGTGTGTCACGACAAAAGCGCTCGGGGTTTGGTCTGCATATATCACCCCTGTCGTGTGTTCTATCGGCCTGTTCGGTACAATCTTGGTTGTCATTGCACTTCTGCTCCACGTCCGGTATTTGAATAGACAACTGATCTACATAGTCTTCATGTTCAGCGCCAATGCTGCCACAAATATCTTGTTTGCATGGCTCTGGATACTGCCAGCCAAAGGGATCCCTTATGCCACAAATGGTAAAAGCTACTTCTTCACATTCTACACCTCGGATGCTGTGTGCTCGCTACATCGTTTTGCTTATTCATTCACCACGACAATGGCGTGTAATTTCCTGTTGCTTGCAAGCATCGACAGATTTCTGGCTATATTCTACCCCCTAAAATTTAATCACATTCCCAGACTCTACGGTTGGTATGCCTCTGCGTTCACAGTTTGCCTCAGTGTTCTGATGATGGTTCCAGTGGCCGTCCTGGTCACGCTGCATACAGTTGGGAACAAGCTGATCTGTTGGTTTGATCGCCGTTATCTTTGGATGGAGTACTACCAAGCTATGTTGTCCAATTCTTCAGTCATTCAGCCGATTCTGGTCGGCCTGATCAATTTGTCTTTTATGCTACGTATTCGGCAATACCTGATAATCAATCACAGAGGAACCTCCGTCAGTAAACAGGATCGAACACACTTTCGGTCTTCTGTTTTGATGTTTTTCTTGTCAGCCGTCTACCTGATTTTCTCTATGCCTCAAACTATTGCTTATTTGGTCGCGTACGCGTTGTCTCGAAGCCGTGGGGCTGTGGACACGGAAGTCCGATTGGCCTACAACATAGCTGATTTGGCTTGGAACCTACGTTTTTTAATGGAAGTTTTCAACAATGTTGTTTTGCTTTACTTCAGTTCTCAAGTAAGAAAATACGTATACTCTTTGTTCCCGTGTCTACCAAAAACTTTGGCAAATGCTGACAGTTTTATTACATTGTCCATGTGTGCGCCTTCTGTACAGTGATGTCGTCGGTGCACTTCACCATTTACCCATTGATAAACGTCTTCTACTGTTTATTGTCCTTTACCTCAAACGAATTTTTTGCCTTTAACTGTAGTGTGGCATTTTCTACAGGTTACATCGGCATCGCCCTCTCTCACACATTTCACGTCTTATCTTTGAAGAACGCGTAGTAAATGGAACTATTTCCCAAATCTCTGTTATTTTTCTCAAAAGCAGTTGGCCTTCGAAATGTTATGTTGCAAACGGCAGCTTTAGAAAGTCTGGCATATTTGTTTGTTTCATTAACGGTAGAACGAGATTTGAAAACACATGACCTCACTGATTTTTCCCAATCGCTTTTGCATCCCCGTCTATAATATAAATCGACAGTTGTGTGTGTGTTACACACTACGACATTATTGGGCTGTAGACCAATTTTGATTCAGTCAGTTACACTAAGTGAGTGCCTTTGTGAATGTAGACATGTCTTTTGTGTCATGTTACCATACGTAACGTACATGTGCTGACCTGCTAAGCACCACTCCCCAGCAGTACTCAGAAGTGTGCACTCTAGTACATAAGGTCATTTTAACGTGTTCACGTCCGCAATTCCCTTGATCACCAATCACCACTGAATTACGTGGAATTAGAAAAACACTTTATGGGCATTTGAAGTATTGACCAAGGCAGCATTTAAATTTCATTTCCCCAAGTCAACAGCCGATCGCGTATGACAGTTTTGAAATTACAACAGGTTATATGGAAGTAGTTGCAGCAGGGTCGTCTTTGACAGGTTTGAAACTATTATATGTATGATGTTAAATCAGACGAATTCTCAAGGAATCATATTGCCGTCTTTCATGTTCAGTGTCATTGATAGCTATTCCATTTTTCACTTCTGAAAAGCCAACTTGTAGAACTTGGTTGTGTGGTCAGCTCCCATAAAAGTGTTTGAGTTTGGTTTCATCTCATTGTACGAGTGCTTTTACTGACCGCAGATATTTTCGATGACATCATTGATTTGTTTTAAGATACGCTTCGCAAAAGCTGCATTTCGGTTGAGCACAACACACGATTCACTTAGTTGTACATACACTTTGTGTGTTGTCTGATTAATTAGGACTTCCATAACTTCGAGTAAGGTTGAACATTTCACCCACCAGCGAGTAGAAATTTATTACCAGTTTGCATTTTACGATTTAGAGTAAAAACGTGCACGTCGTTTCATTGACAGTTGTACTGTGATTGAGCGGTTGGTTTTAATTCATTCTTTCAACCATGTAGACGTCTTTATTGGTCTAAAAGGCCTCTTTACAAAATGACAAGGGGTGGGGGTCCAGTAGTGTCGTATTAAAATGAAGCAGTCCTGTTTGATTCTGCTTACTGAACTATGGCTGTATGGCTGTAGATACTTTGTTAGACCTAGAAGCAGTCCTCGTGCAAGAACCATTATGAGTGACTCAACGAACGTCCGGTTTGTGTTCTAGGCAAAAGGAAGATCACATAACTGTTAACTGATCGTTTCCATTTAACAGCGTGCGATCTTGAGTGCAAAGCATCAGCCAGAGCCCAAGAGACTATGAATTTTGAGGCCCTCCTAATCATCGCTACATAAGAACGTTAGGGATCAACATAGTTTATTAGGGTTTATGTACCAATAATTCTGATTATCTCCTACCCAATTTCTACTTACTAGAGTAACCTACATCGTTACTTTGCAGAAAACTGATGTCAACATACTACGAAATCAAACTTGCGAAAGGAGAGTGTTCCACATTTGTACACTGTTTCGGCTACTTCGGCAATGTATACTGTGTTGTTGGTTTAGCGGTCTGTGAGAAAGAGACCACGGCATTTCTCAACATGTCGGGCAATAGCACTTTCCTTTTGCAATGAGTTCCTACTGTTTATAACCTGCTATAGCCTTGCGTCAAAGGAATGTAACTGGTTAGGCTCGATATTTGTGTAACTTAGTCAACTCTTCTGGATACACCTCATAGGGGACTTGTAGGTTACATACAATTGAAAATATCCTTCTATTCATAAGGCCATTCAGTTTCACTGATATCCAAAGAAAAACTGAAGCTTATTGTGCAGTGTTGCGTGAATATCGTTACTATAGTGTTCTCACCTAAGACTGAGATACATCGGATTGAAACAACAGAAATAAGTTGATAAACTGACCAGCCCTGGTTACTGACGAGTAGTAGAGAAATTTGTTTTCATACAAAATGGGCATCAATCACAATTAACTGCAGCTAACACATTTCTGAAGATTTGCAGCCAGCCTGTTTCGAGAACAAGCACCGCACTCGAGTTTCGCTCTCATCAGAGCTCGTCGTCAGTAGTGCATATGGTTGCCACGGCCGCGATTCGAACTGCGGCCACGCTTTGATGAGGCAACCGTGTTCACCACTGCGCCATTCACCTCACAGTAGGCACGACCGAATTATCAACTGGGAACGCTCAGGCACTTTGGCTTGTGAGCAATGATCAGGTTGCCCGATCCTCCTGAGAGCGGACACAGTAACTCTCCTGTTAACTCCAATCGAGGACACATGGACTAGAAGGTTTGGCGAAGTGAGTCATAGAAATCAACCCGGTGGGAGATATTTTGATTAAGGATAGGCAGCAGCTGACTTGTTTTCACATATGTTGAACACTGCTCGCAATTGTTTTCGGTTTGTACCTCCAATTTGTTAACCGTTTGTCTGATGCAACAGCACGACATCCAAGGTTGGCGAAACATTTCGCAAAACTTGAAACTCCGACTTCACAAACGTGCGAGGTCATCTAACTACATCCTGTAGACTGGAGTATAATTATAACATTCGTATCTACATAGAGACAAATCTATTTATCCCACACCAAATTTGTCATTTGCACAGGTTTGGACATAACAAAGTCCGACCTGATAATAGCTCCTTCAGTTATACAGTTTTGTGTGTTATCTCTTGTGGTGTTGCCATTGGTTTTAACTTTGGCGCATATATTTGTTCTACCGTACCATTTTGACTAGTTTGTGAGTGAATAGCTAAGGATTACTGGAATTTAACCTTATAGACTGTCTCGTCCCATTCGGAGCATAGCATACTTTTATTGCTTTTCAAGTGATTGATTATTCGGGAAAAACACCACTTTTTATATCTAACTGTTCGAGCCAATTCAGCAGTACCTTATATCTCAAAAAGTGTATGAAGTCTGTAATTGTTAAAGTTTTTGGATCGTTTATTTTTCCACTGTTCAATATTACTGCGATGCTATGATCCAACTTTGCGTCCACCTCTGCGATCATTCACTTGTCGTTACATAATACATGTAGCTGATCGTGTATCAAGGGTGAAAAAGTACCATATCATCATTATCATGCAAAATCATCTTTGTGCAATGTTGAGATTGTGATGACTTTTCCGTGAATGTACAACCAAGCATGTTGTCGTAATATTCGTTTCAGCGAAATTTTAGTAAAATAATTTTCAAAACTATTGCACTTCGGGTTTCTACTCTTAAACACGAATGATGGTCAGGATGGTTTTCGGTACTCAGCCTGTATACATGGAACGGAATCGTTGTGCATGCAGACAGAAATGGCTGGAGTTAATCAACATCCGTTATCCGATTCTAGTCGCGGCTTCTGATCTCGGTTTATTCTTCTGTTAGGCATGCAAATTCACAATTGGACATCGATTACCTGGGCAAATTTCGATTAGTAGTATCAGTTTTTCGAGTATTCAGTTTTTAAGCAGATCCTTCCCACTCCTTACATCTTAGCCTGGCTGGACACCACATTTCTTATTTGAACAAAATGAAGCTACGCAATCTGCTGTTCGTGACAGTGATTAAAGCAGTTTTTGCTAGAAGACAACTTAAGATCTTGAACACATTTACATTGGCCGATCACAGCATTGTCAGTCCCAAACATCCAACACGTCTGTATGTACAATAGTGGTATCGCAGGTTCTTGCAACAGCTTTTCCTGAATAAAACTGCTGTTCATGTGAACCAGGTGGAGTAACCCAGAAACCGATGTGGATCACATGGCAGCACATGTAGGAATTAGGTCATAGACAATGATATAATGCCCAAATAAACCATAACCTTGAGGCTTCGAACGCATATTCTTCGTTTAGTGAACTCCGCCGTTCAATCACAACTGATTTTCGACTTTTGGTTCCTAGAGCTCAATAACCTTCTGCTGCTATTCGTAAAATGAGAACGAGAAGAAGGTAGAGAGTTCAGCAGAACGACACGTAATTATTGGCTACTGAGAGGTATATACCGCTTCTATTGACGATCCAGCTCACTCATCTAGGCTGGATGATTAGCAGAACATCACAAATGTCAAATCCAAGTAAGTAGCCAGTGCGACCTGTAAGCTACCCATGTCAGGCCCCGAAAAGTTGATCCATATTAGCTGCAACTACTCAGTACTTCGTCTAAGTGTGCACACCGTCGGCACCAACTAGGAAGTCGAGTTGCGACGGTATATCTAACATATCTGTTACATTGTGGGTGGTACCCATTCAGATTCATCATCGTCATCAAAGACAGCAAACCATCAATGGTCCTTACAGATTTTTAGCTGCAAAACAACCATGAAGAAAAAAGCAAACACCGCACAATAAGTGAGAAGATAAAAGGTGGTGAGTGCGGGGGACTAAACTATGAAGAATACTTGTCTGCATTCTAACATTCAGCAGCACGATGATCTCACAGAGCCCCGTAACTAAGTGAAATTACATCACAGAAAACTCAGCCAAACAATAACATTTACGCCACCGAGTTCGATTAGTCACTATTTCACTAGTTTCCAGTCACCGAATTCGTGAATCGCGAGGTCCTCATCCGAAGGGACAGACTCGAACTAGGGTTACTACCCCCTTGAAAATCTACGCATTACACCTACCAAAAGCGGCTTTTGCAACACCACTTGCAGTTTCACTTCCACACCACGTGTGCATCGTAGACCAGAAGAAATAAGATCGGAAGGCGCGTGAATGAGGCCTTTGTGCCAAACTGGCCAATACTAGTTTGTTAATTGACAGGCTACCACGAAACTGAAATCTCTATCTCTCGGGAAGTAACCACAGACAGACCCCAATAGTAGGGTCTAAACTGGAAGGAAATGTATTGAAAGTGTAATGCAAGGAGTGATTGAGTGAAAAAGTATATGTTGGCGCAGTCCAAAGAGGAGGAAAAATGAAATTCAAGGTTCGACTGCAAGAGAACAGATAGAATGTTCGCCATGCAGTAACCCAACAAAGCTGAAGTGAAAAACAGCAGAAGACCGTAGATATCTAGATTTCTGAAAAGGGGGGTGGGCGAGTTGTCGAATGACGATGATCGTTGGTCGATGAGAATAAGACAAATTTGACACAACAGACATAAGTCCCTTGAGCCGAAAGTTCTCGTTGTCCCTTAGCCGACAGCCTACTATTAGCACGCTGGTAATCTATTAACCCAAGGCGGTCAGCTCATTCGCGACCGCACACATCGCAACGTCATATGGTCAGGTCACCACGACCTATGGAACCGATTAATCAGTTGCCTACAAGGCGTTTCAGTTCTCAGACGTTCAATAATTGCACATCGAATTTGTGGGAGCTCTCCTCGATCATATGTCTCCAGGCCGTCCGGTTCAACGCTAAGTCTTCCCAAGATCTGAAATCATTTACAACGCAAAAGACCTGCACGGATAACAGACCGGCTTCTTCCTAAATGACTACCACGATTTTGTCTATCTCTCTTCATCTACCTGCTCAGCAGCTGCACTAGAATACGGTCATCACACTCCCGACGGACGTGACGTAACCAACCAAGCTGGTTGAGCACAAGTATGGCTTTCAACTAGTCCATGTCCGCTTGCCTCCTTACCTCAGTGTTCAGAACCATGTGCAAACACCGAATATCCAAGTCGGGTCTGAGACAATGCGCATGGAAACCGTCCTTGTGGCGCAAGTTCGGCTGATACAATGTCCCAGATTCACTTCGGTACAGCAGCGTAGGCTGTGTCGTTGAGTGTTAGAAATGCGGTCGGCTATTCATCCTCAGGCTGTGGCTCATCCAGACACGTTTTCCAAGACGTCCGAAAACAGACAGTCAGCCTTTTCCACACGATCTAGCAACTCGCAGTCCGCAATCACTTGCTCCATATGTAGCAGACGTTCATAAAACTGTCCACAGTGTCTCCAGTGATGCAAATTTGAGGTACGGAAACAACACCTCCGTCCAGAGAAGGCTGCAGGAACAAAAATGTCTTAAGTATGTTGATATCCGATCCAAACTTGGATTTTGCAGATGCGAAAGCCGTGGGCAGTCGTCGTAGTCCGCTTCCGGTGTGTGCAAACAGCGAGCCATCACCTACAGACAGAAGCGTACGCGTGGTTGAGGCATGCAGCTGGCTTGGGGCGCTGAAATGTCAAATATTCAGCAGGAGTTCATTCGTCTGGTGATCAACCTGAACATTCTCCTCCGCCGAGTTCTAAACAACAAATGTTAGTGTGACAGTCAAGCATAAACTAAATGGGGTTGGGGCTAAAAATAACCCAACTTCTTGCCAACGACGAAACCAAGATAATCAGAGGTCTACCCAAACGACTGTACATTCACCCTCATGTCCACGTGCAGTAGTTCAATTAAACTAGTAGGCTTCTACCAGTATACAGGATAGGCGGGCGGAGTACGCCTGTTCGGAATGTGGCCAGATTTGCAAATCGAACGCAGGCTTATCAACGCATATTTGTACGTATGCATGCAGGAATGGTCAAGAACAAGAAGTAAACATCCAGCATGCCACAGTCTTTGACTGCGCCGACTGTAATCGCACTTTTTCACCAAAACCGGTTTCAGTCAACACAGGAGGCTTGCTCATCCAGTCGAACGCAACTGTGAGAATATCAACTACATGAAATCCGCCGGAACATATTGGTCTCAAAAAGAATCGGCTTCCCTTCTCAAGTGTGCTGATACGCTGGCCCCGTCGTGCCCTACTCGGCGCAAACTCCATAGTCGGTTCCTGTCACTTTTCCCAGATCTTACTGTGGAGAGCATCCGGACGCGTCTGTGTGCACTGAGTTGGCAAAGGAATTCTGTCCCCACTGTCAATCCAGCCACCGTCTCTCAGACCAACGTGACATCTGGTACTGAGTCCCAAGCTGCTGAAAACTCCGAGTGGTTTGCCTGTTTGATCCGAACAGTGTTTACCCAGCTGGAGTCTGATAAAGAGGCTTCTTCACAAACCGACAGATTACTAACTATTGCCCGCGGTCTTCAGGCAGGTATTTTCACGATGGTGCAAGATAAGTCATTGTTAAACATGCATGCCGCATGAGCTTTTCCTTACACATGGCCACTGACCACCCGACAACGTGCTCGCATTAACGTCAGAGCCCACGTGAGCAGGAAACAGATACGGGGAGCCAACTATGCAGCGATTCAATTCAGCGTAGAAAAAACGCTGCTTTTGCAGTTTTTTTTCTGGAAACTGGAGAACTGCCTACAAAAATGGACCGTGGCCTTCCGGATAGTTCCAACGAATACTGGTCCGAAGTACTATCGGCTCATCCGCACTCTGATGAGCGACCATCTCGCACGATTCTGCCTCCGGACTGGTCACTGGTCGACCCGATCACCGGAGATGAAGTATCACGCACCTTCAAGCACTTGAGAAACACCGCTGCAGGTTTGAACAAGCTTCTGCCCAAACATTTGAAGCGTATGAAAGCTGATGTTCGGACCGGATACTTCAACCTTTTCCTGCTGACCCAAGGTTGTCCGATCCATCTGTGCCGCTCTCGCATCACGCTTGTACCGGAAGTCGGTAACCTTTCATCTCTCGTCGAGCTCAGACCCATCGCCATATCTTCAACGTTGATTCGTTGTTTTCATAAGATATTGCCTGATCGTTGAAACACGCGCCTGTATCTGCCCGCTCTTTTGTTTGCTTTCCTGAATCGTGACGGTTGCCTCTAGGCGACCTCACTGCTCCATGCGCTACTTCGGAACTCATGCACGACCTCTTCAAGTCTGTTTGCGGCTTTTATCGACGTATCCAAAGCATTTGACTCCATCTCACAGGATTTTGTTACCAGATCGGCCCAAGATTTCGGCGCCCCTCCGCCTCTGACGCGTTACATTGCGGACTCCCATCGGAATGCTTCCGTTACGCTTGGCGGCACCGTCCTCCGGTCCCAGCGTGACGTTCGCCAGGGCGACCCACTGTCTCCGCTTTTGTCTATCATGGCAATGGATGAGGTGCTAGCTCTTTCTTGGCCGGAACTTGGCTACCAGTTCCACGACACACTGGTCAACGGTTTTGCCTATGCCGACGACCTGATCATCCTGACTGAAAATCCCACACGACTCTCCGAAAAGCTTGCAGCCGCTGCTAGTGCCCTGGAATTATCCGGGCTACAGATCAACACACACAAGACGAAGGTTATGATCATCTGCGGTGATCACAAACACAAAGTGACCGCCATTTCTAACGAGTCCATCCACTTCAGTCCGTATACTATCCGTTCACTAAGTGCCATTGATACGGTGACCTACCTAGGTATCCCGTTCACCTGGAAAGGTAAAGTATTCACTGCTCACCGTCTGCATCGTCGCACGATGCTAAATGAAACGACTAAAGCGCCCTTGAAGCCGCATCAACGCCTAGATCTCCTGAGACAGCATTTAATTCCGAAGATGAATCACTCGTTGGTATTGAGTCGAGTCCACTGGAGCACGCTCAAAGTAACGGACTGTACAATTCGCCAGTTTGTTCCACAGTGGCTACGCCCTCCAAAGGACAAAACTATCAGCTACATCCACACCCCAATTCGTTTGGGTAGTCTGGGCATCCCGAGTTTGTCCACCACTATCCCAATCTCGCGCAAACCCCGATTAGAGAGAGTGCTCTCTAGTCAATGTTCAGTTCTGCATAATGTGGTCAAAGACCACTCGTTTGGCCATATCCTGAGGGAAGTAAACGTCCCGGTACGCAGCGTGGACCGGTGAGCTCTATCACTCGCTTGATGGCTGTGGTCTTCGGGAAGTATCACGCTCTCCACTCTCCAGTAGTTGGTTGTTTAATCCAGACCGCATCTTCCTTAGGATTTTTATACGTGCTATCCAGCTTAGGTGTAGTCTGCTGCGGACCAAGGTCCGAAACTTACAAGGTGACGGAAGCGGCCAGTCAGTTCTGTGTAGTGGCAACTGCGCTTAACCAGAAAGCCTCGCTCATATCCTTCAATAATGTTGGATCACTCATGATGCGCGTTGTGCCCGACAAAACCGCGTGGCTAAAGACCTGGCGAAACGACTGCGTAACTTGTGCTATACCGTCTTCAAGGAGCTGCGAGTACCAACGGCGAGCTCGTTTATCAAACCCGATGTGATCGCGGTTCGTGACGGCGCTGTTGTGATGCTTGACCTCAGTATAGTGGATGACTATCGTTGCCAATTTGCCTGGACGGACAAGATTGCCAAGTGCGGTACCGACTCCCACAAAGCTTCCATTCTGTCAACCCTCTTTACCATGGGCTGTGATGTGAACTCTGTTTCTTACTCAGTTGTGGTTATCTCTTTTCGCGGAATCATGTTCTCTTCTTCATGTAGCGCCATTTCTCGACTGGGACTGCTCTCCTGTGCAGTCACGGACCTATGTTTGGGGACTGTTCTTGGTTCCCTGAAAACCTACGACAACTATATGCGGGGAACCTGGCGTTGACTACTGCCAATTCCCTGACAGTCGTCTCTCTCTGAAGGACATTCTGTCCCGATACGTGAGGCCTGACTGTGATAGCACCCTCGTGCCCTGAAGAGCCTCTGATTTTGTAGGATTTACTCTCTATTATATTTCATCTCTACCGAGTTTTTCGCATCCTTTTCTTCAATTTTTCTGTATACTATTCGGTACATAACACACCAATAACTTTTCGTTTGATGTTTGGACTATTAACGCTTGTCATACTTGTTCGAGTTCTTGTCCAGTGTTGCCAACTGTGTAGGGCTTAACAGTTGACTGAGAGCTTGCTTCTGCATTCTCTCCTTTCCATTTCTGTTATTTGATATTGGTGCTGCCGTTTGTTCTTTCTTTGAAAAAAGCTGTGTATACTGCTCTTCAAAACAAACGATATACTAGTGATAATCCGGTGAACTATTCAGATGTCCTAGTTTATTCAAAGACCCAACCTCCTTTGTTCAGTCGCTCTGCAAACAACGGGCAGCAACCATCACCGCCACGCACACGTCAGTATTAATGTGTTTTATTTCACCGAATTCTCGGCCAATCGCCTCAATTCACTTGGTCATACTATATCGGCAAACTAATTCGTTCCAACTGGGAACTGGAGAAATTCGTCGGGCTTTATAACATTCGGTGAATCAAGGATGAAACAGCCTGCCTTCAGAGAAGCGGTCAACACTGCACTGTTAACAACTTCTGTGGATGTCACACGTTTTGAGTGCGTGCCATCAGAGTGAACAACTTTATTAGGTCAATCGATTTACCCTTATTCAAGGGATGTTTAGCAATCAAAGATGCCGGGTTTAGGGACAACTAGTGAACCGCCCCTGTTTGCTGCTTCACCGCATTCAACAGTATGCCATCGATCATTACCCATCACTGTAAAGTCCCAGCCGACCTACTAATGAACATTTCATCGCGACGGGACACTATTAACTTAGATGGGAAGCAGAATGGTCCGCCCGATCACGACGTAAAAATGGAACGAGTTATTGGGAATTATCAACATATGTTTGGGTTTGCGTGTTGAGTGGGGGAGCGGCCTAAGTCAAATCATAGATTTTAGTTACATCGTAATGAGATCATCTTTGAAAGTCAAACTCACCCACGGTTGTTTTCGAAAACAGTCTCATGTCGGAATTCTGAACGTGTCACGTGCTGTATAACAGCTGAACATTCTTTAGAAATTCCTCCTAATCGTTAGCATTTTCATCATCATATTAAGCCAATTAATTGGACGAGTTACATTTCAGGGTGTTTTCACGAGAGAAAATATTCAAAAAGATTATTACCTCCGATCATTTATGGTGGCCACGAATGAAACTCTGTTCTCGCATGTTCCGAAATTTACTGAGGGCCAGCTGGTCTATCGTGCGTGCCTCGACGACTCCCAACCGTCGGTTTCTTTTAGAGTCACGTCAGCATCCGGACTCTAGCACCTGTTAAACGGCTTATTTGACATCAGTTCGAACATAAGCCACTTGAAGAGCCCATTTAAATTAATGCAGACAAATACAGAAAAATCACTGCTGTCGGCGAACAACACTTGGAACTGAAGAGAATCAACATAGCACACTCTATCTCTAGAAAACCATTCAGTATTCTGGACAAACCGTTGAGGTTTATGATGACCATAACAACAATCATCACTGCAGAACTATCAGTGGCGCTTCGTGAGATGAAAGCTTCACCTTCGAAACCCTAACGGAAATTGAAAACCATGTAGACTCACTGGCTTCTATGGTTAATAGGTCAAGTGCTCATCAGTTTCTCAATAAAAATCCACTCAATTCTTTGGGTCAGGTACCCAGAATGAACGACAACAAGCTGCTAAGAGATAATCCAGCTAAATATTTTGTTGTGGTGGCTTCAGAACAAACCATTTTCAAACATGTGTATCTCGAATGAAAATACGTGAAAGATAAACACTACCTACCGTTAGGAAATCTAATTCTACACTAAGCTATGTGCGATCTTAACTTCTGTTGTGAACAGAGAAGGCGGATGGCACAGAAGTTGTTTATTTGGGGAAACCAATACACGGCTTATGCGTCTCAACGGGACTAAAAACAGAAACACTTATTTGAGGATGCTCCAGTCGCTTTGGACACCATGTCTCAGTTCCGTCATGTGACGAAAGCCATTCCACGTGATGCTGCCCTCCAATGATCCTGCCCGTATTTCTCCCGTATTTGTCCCGCGATCATTTCGATCCATGCTGCCACTGAATGGTGGTGTAAGTAGAATGGTGCGATAGTCTATCCTCACCTCACCTTTCAACCTACTTCCTGTCGAATCAGACAGACCATACACGTAATATGAGGAAGCAAGAGATGAATTGGGTATGCGTAAAACGCTTCGAGAAACATGCGGAAGCGTCTGTTCGTGACATGCAGAATAAAGCACTACATTCTACTGCTTACGGAACGATTCTGAAATCTTTCACGACCAGTACAAGAGAAGAGCATAAATTCGGCTTGAAGCGTTACGATTAGCCGTCGATCAGGTGACCGTCTGAAACCAACCGAAGAATTGATATGGCGTTGTGGTATCTGTTACTAAACGCTATCACACACATTGCAGTCTTGTTTTTTCACACACTTGGCTATATGCGGAATACAATGCACAATGACACCCATAGGCATTTTCAGAGTGTCAGGCGTATCTTCACAACGATTATAAAGCCCCATATTCACGTGGTTACTTCATTTCGTGAAACAGGTATACCTATAATCGAGGAAAGCGCAACAACCGTCATCCAGGTGACCACTGGTAAGCTTTACAGTATAGGAGCGAAATTCAAATTGAAAAATGACTATTGTACCGTCGAAAGATATCGTCCCCTTGTTCCAAACACTAAAATGTTATCCAGCATTCGATAAAAAATGGTTCGTACACCCGTCATCACATTAACTCCACCAACAGATTCAATCCGTCAAGGTTTGCTGTGGGACGTTAGTGGGACGGCTATTCAGGGGTTGCTGAAAAAGTTCCGCTGATGCATGAAATACCTGGATGAGCTTCACCTAACCATACATAGATTTTCACAATCTTTTCACTTCTGCTTCTTTGATTCAAATGCTCCACAAATGACACATGACCCACATTATGCAAATCCGCTGTTCGATTACATCAGCACCATTTCAATAATTGTGTGAACCCAATATCTAGAAGATAGAAGGTTTTAAACAAAAATTCCCTTTTCTGTTAGACAGATCAAAGTCACGTGATTTTAACTGATTTTACTATTGAATGTGTCCTGTTATTTATTTGTATAAAATTGTAATCCCGAGAACAATACTAAGTGGGGAATGTATTTGATCATAAGGTCCCAGAATTTGAAAGGATGCTTCAATGAGTGAGACAAAGAATCGCAGGTTGTTTCGGATTACATCATAAGTAAAAATTAGTCCTTGGATAGGTGTAAAACTAGTTGAATTGGCAAAGAATGCGATGATCGGGAGTCTAGAAAATGCAGTGTAGTTTGGCGTTTAAAATGAACTTCGTCGTCACAGCAGTGGTTGCAATTGCGCTGGGAATCATATCGCTGGCAGTAAACATGTTTGTCGACAGTAAGTTTCTCTTCTAATAAAAAAGATTGCTACTTGAAAATTTTCCGCAATCCCGTTTGATTACAAAACAGAAACTAAGTATTTCTTCTATTGATTTTATATTATTACGTGATATAGCCACGTTGAACAAGATTGCCCTAAATATTATTGTAATCCGAGCTAATATCTCACAAACCAGTATCAAAACCTATCACTTTGCAGAGCATACTAAAATATAGCGAAGTCTAATCTAGAGGCGACTAAGGGTGAATTGTATAAGTGGCTTATCGTCAAGGTTTACGAAAACTGACGTGAAGTGTTGCTATCTGCAAGTATTTCTAGGCATGCTTCGAACCCAAACTGTAAAAGTTTTGAGGTCAGACTAAGTGCAACGTCAAACTAAACATCACTCATGTAGGACTGCAGCTTTCCGCGTTGTGAGAATTTTCAGTCAGCCGTTTTGAGAAGGTAACCTAGATGCAAGCTTTACGTCTGTGAAAACTTACCAACTTTGGCCTAAATAACGGACGTGGAGTTCTGGGTCACCTTCCTTTCATCAGTGAAGAAAGAAGACGTACGTTGCGATATGTTAACATCTCGTTTACTCTCACCAGTCACAAACGTAAAGCATGTAAGTTATATATAACAAACATTTACAACTAGACAGTGTATGGTGCGGACAATATCTTCAGTTTTCCACCTTTGTCCCGATAACATACAAGCAGGGTTTGATCAAAACATTATTTCATAGGGCTAGGTGTATTTGCACTCCCGATAAGCTGCAGAGGGGGGTGGAGGTAATAAGGAAAACGATAGTGGCAAACAGATATCCCGAAAAGTTCATGGACACCCACAGCATGATCAGCAAATGCAGTGAGCCAGTCCAAACAGCTCGAGAGAAACATACATTCCTATTTCTGCAACTCAAAGATCATTTGGCAAACGACATCAGGCACAAATTGAAATCTGCCCTATCTCGTACGTACGCAGCTGCCCAATTACGCTTGGTTCAAACTACCAAACGACACGTTCTACACAATCGCAAACGCATTGTCTGTCAGTTCACTGGCAGTTGCAGGGACATCTACATAAGCTGAACAGATAAACAGCTATCACAGCGAGTGGCAGTACACGTCCCGAACTGGTTAAAACAAGGCATGACAACAATCTCAAACCAGTGAATCCGTTGCTCAAGGCTCCGCAACATCGATTGCCAAGCATCTCATGATAACTTATCACCAGGTTGACCCATTTAGATCATTCAAAATACTCTTACGTCATCAAGCTATATTCATCGGAACTCACCAGGCGGCATTGTGTGCAAAAAGTGGTTGAATCAACCCATAGGGTTGCTGTGGTGATGATGACAATAGGTTGTTGTCGTTGTGTGCGTGTTCATACCCTGTCTATCTCCAAACCTCTTATATAGAACTTGTATATTTTACGTTTTTGACCGTTGAGAGTAAACGAAAAGTTAACGTATCACAACATGTCTTTTTTCTGCGCTATTGAAGTTGATAAAGAGAACCCAGTGTTTCTATTCACCTTTCGTTGCTGCAGCTCGCTGGTGAACTCGGAAGAGTGCTTGCGTAAGTTACATCGTAATTGGAGGTTGCTGATTAAAAGGTCAACGCTTCTGACCACCTGAATATCAGGAGTGAGATTAGATGTGGATGATGTTCACTTTATATCTGGCAACCCCATACCACTAAGTTACCATCATTCCGCTATGTAGTATGATCACCAGTGACTAGATCAGGTGAAGTTACATCAGGGGATCAAAATATGGGTTTCAGATAAAATACTTTGCTCCCTGATAGTGAGGTTTGGAGGTGATGGATTGTAAGGTGGCTTGCGAACTCCCAGACATTTTGCAGAAGCACGGGGAACTACTAATTAATCGCACGTGCAAGATGTGCATGGAGTACTTTATATAACAGGAGCAATTCATCAATTCAAATATGAAGGCCGAAATCCCACATGAAGTAATACCCACAGTTGGAAATAGCATCGTGTTTACAAAACTGCTGTTTAAAGTGGATCATGTAGCAGATCATTGTGACATTCACACATTGTGTTGTACAGTAGCAGAAGAATGAGTAAGCAATCGCAGATTAACCGATAACAAAGGGTTTATTGTTCAAGCAAAATGTAAGTGGGGATATGAGATGCACCAAATACCTAGCGTCATCATTGGGAATGTGCACCTGTTAAAGTCGACGGTTGATTGTATCTGTGCTAGTATTAGTCTTAAGTGAAAAGAGTTTGAACACAGCTTTCTCATCCATCGTGATAATCAGACCATGTGGCTTAGTTACCATTTTATTGTGGTTTACGAAACGGTCTGAACAGAAATTTTTATTTGACAAACTAGTGACTCTCCAAAGTTCCGCATCTATTCTGTCCGAGGTGCACTATTGAGGTAGCGGATAAGATTTTGATTCTAATTGGAATCTTTAAATGCCTTCCTTAACTCATTGATACTGTTGTGAAATAATTCTCGTTTTCTAAATCCCGTTTTAGCTTTGTCGGACTTATATATATGCAGTGCTGTGGTGATGCACTATATAAAAAAACAACTCTTATTGGCCATTCGTTTCTATGTTTTGATGGGTGTCTGTTTTGTTTTCTTAAGAAGTCTGTTGTACACAATAACTAGCGCTGTCTTACACTGAAAACCATTCACAATTTATCCTAGTCTCCGCATCCGCACGTAATCTGACTAATACATCTCCAAAGAAAGGACCAGACTAGAGTTTCGCTCATCAATGGTGTATCTTATTGTCCGGACCAGAACTTGTACTCTGGTCGTCATGTTTGTGAAACCCGCAACCCCACAGTAATCACGACAAAAATAATCACATCTCCATGATCGCTGCCAACTATGTGTGAATACTTCTTAGTTGGACCGACGATTTCGAGCAAAAATTTCAACTTTGCGTGCCGATATATTCCGTGGTTCACTGGCACGAATAGGTCTTTATTGTTCTCGACATGATTCACAAGGTATCATAACAAACCATATCAAAAACCAAGTCAAGTTGTTCTGATGTGATTACTATTTGATCTAAAATGGTTTGTTCCCCGATGAAGTACGCAAGCCATTCCAAGTCATCATAGAAAAGGCTCTCAAAAGCATGGTGTAAAATAGGCGTTAATTAAAATGTCACTTATTCAATGGAGAAGAAAGCACTAAGAGAGAAAAGGACACAAATTATTGTTTAAACACTTTTTGTGTTCACGTTAAAATGTCGGTAGTAACGACGTGATACGAATGCGTTGATTGTTCATCACGCTAGTTTAAGCTGAACCTGCCTATATTTGTAGACGTTTTTAAAATATCCCTGGCATGATGGATGAAAAACAGGTTTACATCAAACCACCACGTAAAAATGTTTTACTCTGAGATCGATAAGACCGAAAATTCTAAATTCGTCCATATCTCCAATGATTGAACAAATGAACAAATAATTGCAACGTATCATTGGGTTGGGCAGAACAGGTGTATACATATATTTACATATGTGATCTGGTATTTATGAAATGGTTGTAACAAATCATGTTTATCAGTAACCATCTCAGTTGTGTGAAGTTGACAGTTCAAATGGCTAGACGTAACTGATAACAGCAAGACAGCTTCTGGAGATGTATCACTGACTGGCGTTATTCTGCGTTTGTTCATTTGTTTTGTTGACAAACTTGTTTCAGAGTTCAGGTGCATGGTTGTTTCTGATGTCAATGCAGTTGTCGGTTTGCTGTTAGCTATGCTTCTGTATCTTGTCCTAATTTCCCGTGATGTGTTCTGAACTAAAAGCATGTTTGCTGCAGGTCTTTTTTCTCGTTACTTGAATATATGAGTCTGGCTGTTCTACTAATGCTTCGTCTTTTAGTGCAAATTCATAATTTCCGTGAGACTACACACAAATAAATGTAACATTGGGCGCAGCAAAAACTTCGGTTGAGCTGTTCATTAAAGAACTATAAAACCCTCAATAATACATTAGCCTCATTTTAATCACATGTGTGATTTCGCATCTTGAAAGCCTCAAAATCAAATTATGGCTGCCGATTGTATCATTCTTGCTTTAATCACAGTCAGGAAAAATCTTGAATATTTTTTTGTGGTACGAGAAGCTACAGTTTTCTTTCAACACACTATTAATTACTAATCGTACGTAGGTGGCACTCACTTCGTAGGCTGCATTAATTCAAATCACAAACAGGCTTCTACATTATTCTATCATCATTCTCGTTCACATCTTCACCCTCGCGCCTGGTAATTAGATTTATCAAACATAGTGTCATCCTTGTTCGAGACTTTATTACGATCGGTAAGATTAACCTGTGAAATAAACAAAGAATTAGGTGGCAAAAAGATGTAAATATAACTCACATCTTTGAATAAGTTTCCAGGTTTCTGGGTACACCCCCATATTATTAAATCCGAATAAACCTTTAGTTCCGTCAACCATGACAATAAACAGACCTCAAGTGACGAGCCCACTGTAGTGCTACTACGCAATGTAGAACCAACAAAGATAGTGAACGGTAAACATTTCGTACTAGATCAAGAGGCATACCTGACCATGTTGAAAACGGCTGAACAAGGTGTGGGAAAATACTAAGGAAGCAAACAATCGGAGGCAGAATAATGCCAACAGGTCTACTATGGGTTACAGCTTGGTGGTGGGAACAGGATAGAAGGGAGAGCCGTTGCCGTATATCGTTGAGGTAAACAAACGTAGCAAATAAAACAGAGTCGTTTTAATGTGAGTTCTTACCGACTGCATTGCTGTTTTCCTTTAGCAAAGCATAGGATAACACATCTAGTCAACGGAAATCGTGTTTGACGTTAGGATCGTTGCGGTGGATGTTCATCAAAGATCAATCTTCCAGCTGACCGATACACAAAAGCATGTATAGGCACAAAAATACACGGTTAGTTTGGAATAAAAAGACAACCGTCTGGTCCACATTGGTTTTGGTCCATGAATGGCAAAGTTATCACACATTTCGGAAGGTCTTCCACTACGGTGTGGCTAGTTGCGCGAACTCCCTTCTTGTATATTTTGCTAGATATTCATTCTAATTCAGAAGATGAAAGAAGCCTCATTTCTGTATTTAAAATGACGCTAATCTCATTCACTTTCTTTTACAGGAACCGATCGTTGTTTTATGTATGAGGTACCTTGAACCGGAAAGCATTCACAGCAATCTTAATTAAATCTCGCCTTGCTACTGCACAATCTAACTTCGTCATCGTCACGAATGGTGAGTCTAGATTATAATGATATAGGGTACAGGATATATTGAAGTCGACAGTGTCCAAAACAGCTGAACTTATTATGTTTTAAAGGTTTATCGGTATCAAGTGAAGTAACCAGATGGATAACGATACACATACTCTCTTTCTTGCGTCAGTAAGATATGCAGATACCCCAGTTCAAAGGCAGAGAACAGGAATTATAAGAAAGTAAGTCATTTCTTAAAAACTTTTCATTCACAGCTCCTTGAAAGTAGAACGAACAAATGAATAACTGAGAAATAAAGATATGGTCAATACAAGATTCCTAAAATTCACTTCCACGTGGTCAGGAAAACTAAGACGAGTGTAACCTAACTGTCCGGTGACGAGTAGTAAGAAAGTCTGGTTATATAACTTGAACGTCACTCACAAATTACTGCAGCTTTTTCAATTAAATTGATATTTCACCTACCTCTATCCACAAAAACACTGGACACATGTTTTGTTCCTGTTTTATTTTTTCAGTATGGCGTGTCCTCGCTGAAACACAAACTTCGACCACAATTCCATGAGGCAACCGTGTTAACCATTGTTCCACTGACCTAGCATCTTGTACCACCTAACTGTCATATGCAAACGCTCAACCACATCAGTTTGTGATGCTCATATTGTCCCGATCGACTGGAGAGTAGCTACCAATCGTCCCGTTAACTCCAATGGCAAGCGGTTCGATTCCTGTCGATATCAAAGAAGTATCAAGCTTATTGGGCGATATTTGGACTCCTGACAAGTTGAATGGAATTCCAGTTGATGTAATTTGAACTTCACTTGCACGGTACTTTTTTCAAAAGGGGTCAGATAAGATTTCTGCCGTGACACGGTGATTGCAATCAATTACATACGACTTTCAACGTATACTCACCATTAACTTGTGTAAGACGCAATTCGGGAACTCGAGGTGGCTGATTAACCAGGCCCTAACGAGCCTAGGCAGCTGACTGCGGTTTACACGCCATACCTGTGCAAAACAATGCGGTTACCTCTGCTCTGAATCAGTGTAGTTTGGTCTAACGCTTAACGAGCGTGAGCTTTAGTTGAATGGCGCACGGTAGTTGTCCGACCGACTCATACGTTAGTGCAACAGGTTTTTTGGTGCTCCTTGACCGATTGCTCTAGAGGTCTGTGGCTGCTCCCGTCAGAACTGCAAATGAATGAGCATATAAGCTAGCCGGTTGACAGAACAGATCCAGACATCTGAAATGGTTGTAAAAGCGTGTGTCTGGTGCGCATAATGAAGCACGATTGGAAGGCCTTATGGGTTCTAGCTAATTCCCACTCTAAGGCTGCGTTTCAATCTAATCATTATATACAACTCTCCTTAAGTCGAACTTTACTGAACGTCATCCGTGTACTGTATAATAATCTGTCCCTGTTTTTGAGGTCTGTATGAACACAACACTCAACACACATGTCAGACTAGTTGTTTGAATTTTCCACATCCCTCGGTGTTCTCAGTCCGTCTCATAAACTCTTCCTTGTACAAATTTTACCGCCTGTGTAGCTCAGTACTCATACCACAATGAACTTGTTTTGCATCAGTGAAAACCCGAGAAAACCGCACGTTTCATCTTGCCATCCGGCTTTCGATTCGATAGTGTATGCAAAAAGTCAGTGAGTTACGGTTTTGTTCGTTATTAACAAAACAACTTCTGCAGTGTGGCTCGTTACAATCACTTGAGAGACTCTCACGTATAATCTACATCTTAACTACCATCCGACTGTCATCCGTGTACTTTTTTATAAATGGACCTAGATGTGGAAGAATTACTACTAATTCTGCAAACCGGTCCTTGCAAGAATGCTTACAAAAGATATCCACCACAGTGAAAAACCTCTGCATAATTAAGGTCGATTGAGACATACAGTAACAATAACAGGTTTACCGTAGAACTCTTCCCCAAAATTCTACTTGAGCAATCTTTACCTACAGTCGTAATATGATCGCAATAGCCAGGGTAGAAAACCTGGAACAAGTATGTTGACTACACCTAGGACAACCAGAATAGTAGTTGAAAATGCCAAAATTGTTACATTTCCGTATCTTGAAAGCATCTTAAATTCACCTTTGATGAACGGATATACGCTGAGGCTATTTTCGCCACCACATATCCAATTATTGTCACTCGCAGTGACAAAGTCAACCTGAGGTCTGCTTGGATAACCGTAACCCCTTAGTTGGACAGAAAAGGTACACAATCCGAGGTGAAAACTGTGAAAACCACGGTGATTAAATTTTGTAGCTTGTGCCGGCCAATTCCGTATATGACACAATAAGAAAACAGGCATAAAATATCCACGCAGAATAACTTGAGCGATCATAAACTAAAGAATGTATAACCGAACAGGGATAAAAGTACATTGTCACACGATCGATTGCTCATCCCAATGGCGTGTCTTCTTTGCGTATGCATTCGGCTAAAAAGTTCTTTTAGTGGTGTGTAGCACATTTTCCGGATTTTTGGTGGCTTATATGAATGGGAATGATTTACTTAAAGACGGGACTACTTTGTTCACTGTACTTCTCCGAACAGATCGGACCAATCGGTTCAGCTTAATTCAATCACTAATTCATGTGAAAAGACCAACCGTAGGACGTAAGACGTCTTGCGCAGCGAAATTTTGTTCGCATCTCATTGGTTACTTCTGCGGAATTAACATACACACAACACCGCGGGATGGCAAGCAGCTACCGAAATTCGATCTAGTTTTGTATGAGACAGTCAGTCAGGTGACCAAAGCGAAAGCAGCAAGACGCAATGGAAGCGTACTCATTAACGAGCTTGAATGTGATGCAGCATAGCAGAATTGTTGTCGGTCAAAAGAGTAAAAGTCGTCCGAAAAAAGAGAGCAATGTTTAAAAATTCATACAGATCAAATGGAAGAGGTGAAATATGATAAACAGATTGGGAATAACACAACGTTACGAGCAATTTGTAATACTTTACGTTTCAACCACCTCGGGTGGCCTTCCTCAGGAGTGTTGTAACCGAAAATGTGTTTGGGAAACCTATGCAAATCGAACAAGAGTCGAAAGAATTTACATCGATTCACACTTATTAGAAGGATAGTGCAATACAGATTAGGAAGGGTTAGGGATGGTCCATCAGTTGTTAATTTTTATGAAAAAGTATATTTGCTGGCTTTTTTCAAACGTACCGGTAGGAACCAATGTTTCAAACTTTTACGAGCACTGACTCATCCTTCCTCTGGGTTTGGGATCGCGAGCTCTAATGATGTTCTAAATTCCAGAACTGCAAACTTCCTTTAATTTATATTTGCCTACGTAGTCCCTAGTTCATTCGGTCTTGTATTCCGTTATTATCCTCTTATCTATCGGTTTAATGTTGGACATTTGTTTGGATACGTTCGACCTCGTTTAGTCGTCCGCCATTACTGAATGGTGCTCAATTGCTGTTTCTGTTGTACTTGTTCTATTAATTCTTTCGGAATTTTTCACACCTGAAATGAAGAACTTGATTTAGTTGCTTGATCATCTACTTCGTGTAGCAGCGAAGTTGGATATTTCTGTCTCCTTCCAAGTTAATGTTTGGAAAATTTCTATCTCATCCATCAGAATTGCATGGAAGACATTGCCGGATTGTTATCCTACGAATGGCTCAGTGTGAGGTTGGATCGTCGTCATGCGATTGGAACAGCATCACAGTGGTGTACATGCTGAATAATCAAACCGGGAAAATACAAGCAAGCAGTTTCATAACCAGACAGGGCTGATTACAGAACACAAGTTTCTTTGCAGTCATTACAGTGCTAAATGAATCACTGAATATATTGTGCACGCTCACCACTGCACATATAAATGGAGCAGGCTGCTGAGTCTTATTGTGTTTATCGTTCGCGTGGTAGTCTGTCCGCGGACATTCATTCCAACAGTAACTGACTGCATTACACATGTGTGCACGGGCATATGTATCCCCACGAAATGCTTTATGAATACTGGCTATTGAACAGTAATCGGTGATGTGCTCTTCTTTCGCTTTGTGTAAACTACTCCTGGTCAGACTGTCACAAAACAATTTGCGGTCATGGTAACCATAACGTCGGACTATGGTGATTTTCTTACAGCACTGTGCCGTTGAAGTTCTATTAAGCGACCTACCTGCTAAACCACGATTATAATTCGCCTAACGCCAAAACAGCCGGCCCGTTGCTTTTGACTTCTGCTTCCACCACCATTTTTGAAAACAAAAGTTCAAAATTATATAAGCTTAATTAGTGAGAATGTGTGTAAAGTGACTTGGGAAAGTGTCGGGTAGAACCACAAAAAACGCACCCTCGTGAACAGAATCATGTTGAAAATGAATAACGCTTACAGCCGACTACAGTCTTCACATTCAGATAGACTTTCTGGCCAGATCCTCTGGAAATGGACCACCCCACTGAAGATATGTATTCCCGCCAAGCTTACATGAGATAGCCATGCTCACCGCTGCAACATTAACCTCATATTAAGCACACACATATTAGGCAAACGTTCAGTCCCAGCCGTTTAGAAGTAGCAGTCCATGTGGTGTTCTATTTAAGGACAGAACAACTGGCCTGTTAACTTCAATCGATACAGCTGCAGTTAATAAATTGTTTCTTGTCATAGTTTGGTCCTTCCTTCTTGTCATTCCAAAACTACTAGCCCCGACACAGTTTGTGCGCATTAACTAATGAGATAGACGACGATCGAATTATAGGAATCCAAGTTTCGAATAACCATTTAAATCTACATTCGTAATTCATGTCTTCAGAAGGCCCACCTCAGTGCGAGCTCTTCCGTTTTCGACAAGTTCAATAGACCGAAACCCCATGGTCAGGATGCGGTAGGAAGTGTCAGCGAATTTGTGTTACCTTCCAGTTCGTTAAGTTATACGGTGGAATGCAAGGAACGGAATACCGATATTTCTGTCGACGGCTTGATTGGAAAGGAGCCATTTAAAGAACAGGTTAACTGCATTATGTCGCCCAATATCGGGTAGTAGTTGTAACCTACGCTAGTAGAGTGGTTTACGACTGATCTTATTATCGTTTTGGTTTTCACTTGTATCTTCCCTGAAACTTTTGAAACGAATGGCTTGCGTGGTTAGGACGTGAACACTTTCTTGCAATTGAAGAGAAACTGTTTATGATTGTATGAGTGGTTAGAGGCTGCCAAAAAACGTCGACGCTTTAAAAATATATGAAGCCCGGTTGGTGTGTCCTTTCGATCATAAGGCTAGACTGTTTTTTCATAAACTCATCCGTGTGGACGCATAAACCTGACAAGATTAGCTGGAGAAAACATCGTTCTTTACATGATGCTCCTGTGGACCTGACCATTGTATTTGTTTCCAATGGTCAGTTTCGTCATCGCCTGTGCCGTCATCATTCAAGCTATGCCATTCACTGTAAACTGCCTATCTGCAACAATGAAGTCGCCGTCACTAACCTTTTAATCGCTCTTATATTCATGTTCACCAGATCAACCGAAATCTAGACGACTTTCAACGATTAACAGCAACTTGGAGAACAATGTGTGTCTATGTTCTAGCAAAATCTATACACTTCACATTTTTCGCATCACTGGCATGCTCTATCTCTCTTCACTTTTCGTGTTCTTTATTCTAAAGTTGTGCAGTGCAGTCTCACTTCAGGGTTTAAACAGATGTACAAATACCTAACATTTTCGAATAACACGCTTGGCTTCAGTAGAACAACTAAGTCCGAACTATTACCCTCTGTTTCGCGAGGGTCAAAATGTACGTTTCGGTCCACATGAGGGAATGCGTTACTGATGAGTTCCAATAACAATCAAACTCGAGTCTAGTGCCTCCCTTCAAAGTGGGCAGCCGATATTCTTGTTTGGATGTGTTGTTACTTGTTCAATGTCCTACGAGCACGTAAACAGATAACGGAATAACGGTCAGTGAAACGACGTATAAAGGAATGGAAGTTAACGGTAACGAACAACGGACTACAGAGTATACACGACTAGTTTGTAGATTCCCGGCTAACCCATCCACCCGAGGCTAACGCATGAGCAGAGAAAAGACTGGCCTCCGGACAGAGCTTCTTTATGTCACTCAATCCGAAGACAACACGGTCACGAACCAGATCATATTTATAGGGTTTATGACCAATAGGAAGACCAACTCAAAAGCGGGCCAAATGGTGAATCGAACAGCACAGTGATGCACGTAGGCGGGATGTAGGCATGTGAGCGTTGAGGCGCGTAGATAGTGTGCCAGAGATTTGGCAGAAGGGTTGAAGGACGAACTGGCGTATGACCGTGCCAACTATGGAGGTCACACACAAGTGCACTTAGTTTTTGGCACACAATATTTCCGGGGAACTGGCGAATTCCCCGACAGAATGCGAAGGCTCGGATCAAGTGTGGGTGGTGTTCAGTTTGAATAAATCCATATCCCAAAACTTCTCATAAACACGTATTAATCGGTCAGAAGTTGTCGGAAAGACACCGCGATTTTCGTCCACGTCATCCCTCATAAGGGGTACTTTCCTGAAAAACATCGGACAAACACCTTACAGTGCGAACGATGTCAGCTAGAGGTTTGTGAATAATGACTGAATTTGCGAGTTGTTTATGCTGTGCACCTCAGATTGAGTAAAGCTCCTGGATCAGTTTGGATATCAAGGACACCTCCACGGAAATTAATCAACTCATTCCACCTGGAGATCATAGGTGGTCTGAACTCTTCGGCAGCATAACAGAAGCTTAGTGTAACTCCATAATATCTGCAATATCCTTGATATTTTGGGCTCTTTTATACGGCCGTTTAGACAAGTTTCAATTAGATACGTTTTGTACTACATACACACGTCTGAATCCATTACTGCTTATAAGTAGGTAGGGCATGTACATCTGTAAACGTTTAACGAAACCGCACGACTGGTTCCGTATTATGCGCACCAGGCGAACCTTTTTCACATATCCCGTGGATGTCTGTAGTCACCGATATTAACTTGTAATAACTCGTAGACAATCAGTAGGTGGAACATGATGGATACGAAATCATTTTCAAACGCACTGGATTTGATCGGGGAAACTGTAATTTGTACCTACACAGAGACCGGTGAGTACACTGAGTGGTTGTTTTATTGTGCAGTAAAACAATCGACAGGTGGACGATACCATTAGGTATCAGGGGGACATCTATCGGGGAATGAGTTTCTTATTAAGATTTCGGACTCGTCAGTTTGCGGCCAATTTACACACACATCATCCTACACTATAAATCAAGTCGTAAAAGTGACTTGATGGATTATTTAACGGTTGCATACAAAACGCTATACACGTCTATGGAGCAGTTGCAACAGGTCTGACTAAATTATGTCGAATTATCTATGGGGATTATGGGTTCGTTTTCTTGAAGAGTCGTAAACTCGACATGTAATTTAACTTCGAAAATCCGATACATTCGCACGCAATTGATCTTGCATGTGATTTTGGTGTAATTGTGACAATACTCTGAGATTGTTTGGCACTGTTATGATCACTGCGATTGAACAAAGTTTACTGCGTTCACTGCCGTCATCAGTATGATAAGGTAGCAGTCAATGGTTATGATCTGCTGACTTACACTGTGATGCAGCAAATCGTACTAAGGGTCGTTAACAATCTCTGTGTCTAACTTGCCGTTTTTACCACAGTCCAGAGAGAGAAACACCACCTCGATGCGTTCCCCCGGTGTCCAGGTGCACCTTTTTCATCCGCGGATTGGGGGTATTGCAGCAATCACCTGTGCGGATTAATGGGCCACAGCAGTGACGCTGTCATTAATGTGAGTGACATACTTAGGTGAATGTTATTCCGCGGAACGTTGCCTCGTCCTAACTGAAAGCCGGCAATGAAATTCTAACGCAACCTCGGAGTGGGTGTAAAGTACTGCCACTGTATCCGTCCCCTGGTAAGTGGTCTAGAGTTTGACGTATAAAAAGACTGAAACGACTGTGCCCAAGCAGTGTACTCAGGTGGTTCACGAAGCCATAGTTAGACAAAACTCTCGAATTTAATTAGCCTGTCTTCCGGATAATCTAACAAACTAAGACCTCATGCCACGTAATTCGGTCTTTCTAACCAATAAACGGTTATTAATACTTTTGTTTACAGTGGCGAGTTAAAGAAATAACTGAATGATTCATATCGTAACACGGAAGATTTTGTTGTAAGCATGGTATCACTAGGGCGAACAATTTGGAATATGTTTCCGGCTAGTGTTGCCACTACCATCAGCTAGATGGTGTCCTACTGGCGGGTCGAATCATGCACATTTAAATGTACATGGTACTCACTGGATATTTCACTTCCACGTGCACCAAATCACCACAAAAGAAGCACGGGTCATTGATTAGCTGGGGTAAAACTCGCGTAGTTCGCATACACCATTTACCAAATGTAATCCCATAGATTGCTTTATTTATCATAATGTAAAATGCTTTCATCACCAGGGATACCTTCGGAGATAAGGAAAATTGTTCAATCCAATGTTCAATCTGAGAAGGGCTAAGGATGCAACAAAGCAAGTAAGATTCATACTACTAATTATACACAAGTAGTTCGATAACATTGCACATGGTAGTGATAAAAATGCAACGTAATCGGACAAACGAACGAAGAGATGAAGTAAACAGTAATATTTGAGTTACAAATGAAACAACAGATATAGAAGCAGAAGAATTACGTGGAAATTATCTGGACCGATTCTTCCAGTAAAGAAGGACGTGCATTCGTCTCCCATAACCCCAAAATAGTTCAACACCAATATAATACAAAAATGCATAGCGCTGACTCGATTCCGCCCATCGAAATTCAGAAGAGGTAGGACGTTTCTTGAAAGAAGGCGCACTTCCATATTCCACCTAAGGGATTATGAATTGAAAATTATTGATTGACTTAAATTAATGCAACTGCGCACCAACATATCTAGAACAGATTGCAAATTCTACCCACCCTTGTTTGACTCGATAAAAACTTCGCCACACTGAACCGGTTGGTTCGCTAAACATCCCATTGCCCGATCGAAATTCGTAGTTGCTCCCAGCTTGCAAAGGAGCGCTTGCTCGAACTTATCAACATAGGCTGGGCAGGCAAAACAGAACGGAGCATGCTAAAGACATCCAAGTGCTTGACTGAATAACACACCATGAAAATATATATTTAGTTTTTTCCCATCTGTCAATCTCCATGTATATAAGTATGTATATAAACAACACATTTCAAAATAACGGCCGGTGAGAGTAACCGAAATATTAAAATGAAACAATATATACTCGTTCTGCACTGAAGAGAGGAGGTTGCTCGTAAGACCGATTCGCTACAATAGTATCACAAGAGAAAACGTGACCGACAAAAAGTAAGAAAATTCATCCGTGATGCACAGCCACATATCTGTAAAATCAGTACAAATGCGAGAAGTAAAAAGAGGTGAAAAATACACCAGAATGGAGCAAATCTGAGAAATAAAACGCGAAAGAACAACGGAGCGCATCATGAGTTGTCGCGTCAATCACGAACAAAAAAGCTGTTGGAATATGGATACCAAAAAATTAACATAGAGAATAAAAAAGGAAGATAAATGCAATCCGACGGTTCAAACAGAAGGATACGTCCTCATTTATGCAACGTAAAGTGGGCCGTTTTTACTGAGATGAAATATCAATATTTCGCAACGGTTATTCTCTACATTTCGTTGAATTGGGAAAAGGTGACGTAGTTTTCCGTCCGCAGAAGACGCTTGGCCAACAAGTTCGTTTATTGCGGTAAATTCAGTATAGGTCATGCCAAAAACTAAACCACAAACGCGTACACTCATTTGCACCACGGACATGCACTCACATACATTGGGTAACAGAACGTTGTCATTCGCCCTGATGAAAGTTCTCACACATCATGTACACATTGTTTCGATAGTCTCTTCTTGTCCGTCGTGTTCAGGGCTTGTCCTTTTGTTCCTGAATGTCCCCTGTGGGTAATACACTACTTGTGAGTAGTATACTACTGACAACGAAAATGCCTCTCATACAACAGTAGCATCTAAAATCCTTCATGTCAGCCTAACATTTTAAACTGAGAAGCTTGTGGTTAAAACAAATTTGTGTCAGCAATTTTTAGAATCTGAATACCACACTGAAAAATCTTAGGGATATTCAGAAATTGCAAGTCGTATGCAGTCATATTTATTTGGAACATCGTGTTTTAACGACAACAAAAGTTTTTCTTTTAATGTGCTTCCAAAAGTTACAGTATGAAATAACGACTTCTCAAGGGAAGAAGTCGTTTCTGTGTGTAGGGACCGCTCAAGGAGCCACTTTTTAAACAAGGCT
>QNGE01002245.1:47233-121412 GCA_008508345.1 Paragonimus westermani
TATCTGAGACTTGTCGTTTGACCACGCTCAAGAAGATATTCCCTACTGTTGGATCTAACAGACCACCCATAGTGTATTGAGGGACTAATTATACGTTGTCCACACGTGGGATGTGACATGAATTGAAACGTAGATTGACATTATTAAGACAGCGTATTCTATGCTACTGATGAGCAGTGGGGTATTTGGTTTACTTTCTAGTCGAGTATCACTCACACTTGATCGCAGCGTCCGCATTCACATAGCCTTTACAGCCAGCCTCTTTCGAGAAGAAGCACTGCACTCGAGTTTCGCTTTCATCAGAGCTCGTCGTCAGTAGTGCATATCTTTGTCACAGCCTGGATTTGGGCTCCGGCCATGTTTTCATCAGGCTTCGTGATGCGGTCAGAAGCGCTCCCTGGCTGGATGCAAATGATGAGTTTAACTATTCTTTGGTCTTCAGCTTGTCTAACCCTGATAGTTATTGATTTGTAGTGTGACGAAAACTAGATATCAGATGGTTGTCCCTCAACCGTAAACAGCAGACTGTTGCGGCATACTTGCTCCACCGAAGAACCTGAGGACGGTGTTAGTCTTTTCCATAGTACGAGGTTTTCTTCGAAGAGAGGCTTTGAGGATAAACAGACTGGGAATTTCGATTACAACACTCCTGAGGAAGGCTACTCGAGGTGGTTTAAACTTAGAGTATTACAACTTGCTCGTAACGTTGTGTTATTCCCAATCTGTTCATCAATAACATGTTAAACACGAGGCTTTTAGGATGCTTACGAACCACTTCCTGTCGTCGATAGTACAGTCAGCCACGGACAAACGATAACGGTCGCGAAACACGAGTACACTTCCTTGTTTGAAAACGAATTGCCAGAGAAGTCTATGACAGTGGAAAAGCTGAATACAGTGGCAACTGTTGTTCAACCTAAACCAACCAAACTTCCCAATAACTCATCAGCCATCAAAATATCATACAAGAATTTTGATGATTGCTGTGATGCAGCGTAGAGAGAAATCCTATTGATAAGGCTATCGCTTAGAATTAGTAGGACAGTTACTGTGCCTCCATTCAAAACAATTCGGCAGACTCAGCATTGTTCACCAGTTAGTGTCTGGGCGTTTGCATATGGTAGTTCGGCTGTTCTCAATGCGAAGCCGAGCTAGTTGTGTACTTCGTGGCGGTGGCAAACTTGTGATTTGGCCTTAGCGTGGTTGTCATCCACAACGCAGTTCTGCTTCATCATGTGCAGCACAACAGCCAGGTTTTCTTCGAACATTTTTATGATCACGCAATTTATTTTGACACAATGTGTAGGCTTCTATTGTACAGTGTGATGCTCGCCTTCTTGTCTCTTGACTGACATTCACGCAGCCTTGATTAAAAAGTGGCTCCTTGAGCGGTCCCTACACACAGAAACGACTTCTTCCCTTGAGAAGTCGTTATTTCATACTGTAACTTTTGGAAGCACATTAAAAGAAAAACTTTTGTTGTCGTTAAAACACGATGTTCCAAATAAATATGACTGCATACGACTTGCAATTTCTGAATATCCCTAAGATTTTTCAGTGTGGTATTCAGATTCTAAAAATTGCTGACACAAATTTGTTTTAACCACAAGCTTCTCAGTTTAAAATGTTAGGCTGACAAGAAAGATTTTATGTGCTACGTCACCTTTTCCCAATCCAACGAAATGGAGAGAATAACCGTTGCGAAATACTGATTTTTCTTTTATTCTTTCCAGCCTCTTTCAGAAAACGCGATCCACTTATTTAAGTACGATGCTTACAACTCAGCGGATATCGACGGGTTAGAACCTTATAGCCAACCGAATGTAATATTTGGAATGAATAATTTTCACATACCCTGTGCTGGTCTTCCGCCGCTGACGACGAAATCCTCATTGTGGGTTACATTTTTTGAGTTAAATAACAACGCATTGATAGGACTGCTCGGTTCGTTATATGACCAGTCGTCCGGATGCACTTCATATTCGAGGACGATAGGCTACGTTGTTATTCTTTAGCCATGCTGGTGCCTTACTTCGCCTAGTTGACCAGTCACTTGAAGATAGTCGCTGATGGAGGCAACGATTCGTTTCGCTAGGATGTATTATTGCATTTGAAAATGCCACGGTAGACAACATGAGAGTCAGAATTGTCAGGTAAACAAAGTCCAGCTCTACTCACAGTTGCTCCCCAGTTTGATTGCGGGAGGCACAGGTTCGCTCTGCGACACGTCCGAACCGAGGCGGATTGAAGTCTGTACCGAACTGTGGTAGCGAGATGATCTTCTGAACACTGTTACTGTAGGGGAGCATCTATTTTGATCAACGTGTACACAACCGGCTTGGCGTGTTTTGGTTTGTCATGGATGCTAAAGGTTTTCTGCTGATATTCAATAGTACGAAGAGTCCTCGCCAAGAGCTTTTTCCAGGGTTAACGTATCAGCTGTACAATTTCGGCTGGCTTATTTGAATAACGTTTCAACCAACACGAGTTTTCATTTGATCACGACAAGATTGAAACAAACACAACAGCGCAATGATTAAACTGTTTAAAGTTAGGTTATTATTAGGTTTCATCCAAAAAACTATGGTCAAATGAGGACGTGAGGAATTCACGATACCATAAAACGTGATAAGGTAACGATGACTAGTGTGTTCCGAAAGGAGAAGAGTTTAATGGCTGCTAAAAGAAAACGAGTATCATCAGTCGTCTTGGAACTTGCGGGTTACTCACCATTTAATCCAGTGTGATTTTGCCTCCACACTTTTCATGGGATTCGAAGTGAGATGAATCAGAAGATTCACTGTCATTGTCTTGTATCCATTCATCAGCTGACTAGAGAAGGAGGATTACCTAGAAAGCACTCAACACAGTCGGGATAACAGGCATCATATGTTCAACTCGTTGCTGTTTTCTTTAGCAGGATACTTTCTAACTGTCAAAGTCAACGATAACGGTTGTTTTTTGACCCCATCCGGATACTCTTCAAATTATCTGACCTTTGATTGGACAGAAAATAGAATCGTGTCCACAGTCGCTTGATTTAAAGTGATCAGTCTATTACGTCATCCATACAAACGCGATTCAATGAACTGGGATATCTGGTGAAACCCAAGATTTCTATGTGTCACTTTCTGAGCAACGGAAGTAGGCAGGCCCATGAAGGATTAGTACGTCCAGCAACGCTATATTTATGCCCATGAAATCTTGACTAACCAGCGTGAGCTTTCCCGGACTTGCAAACCCGACTGTAACCGCAGGCATCCATCGCCAAACTCTTTTTGGAGGAACTGTTTGTAAATTTGTTTTAGGAGAATGTGCAGCCCCATAAATCAAGAGGTAAGTAGCTCACAATGTAGGTATTGTGATGAGAATAAAATTAACTTTAAATACTACAAGCTGTCAGTCTCATTTTATGTCTCCTGGGTTATTGACGAAATAACTACACGTTTGTTCTTTCGCGAATAAATGAAACCGAAATACCGCCGCACTCTGTCAGTGTGTATGATATATACGTACCCGCGAAACTGACCGTTCGCAAATCCATTCCTGCAATTCCACAGCTCGAAGCTTTCTAAGCTGCCCAGCCAAACTTGCTAATTAGTAAGGATTTATAGTTTCTATGCACCGCAAACCAAGCTACTCACCTCAATGCCTAAACTTCAACCCGTCACGGCCATTCGGTTTGAAGATAACAGCCACTCGTTCGTTGATCAACAGAGCAAACAACATTTGCACCGGTGTAATCTCCCAAACAATGGAAACATCATAAGTTGAATAATTGCTTGCCAATAACGAATATACAGAAATTTACTTGAAAAACAGCCAAAATACCATTTCGTGAACCAACCTATGAGAAAATCTGTTTCGGTCCATCTGAGGATGTCGTTTGGACCATATTTTTATAAGATACAAACTGGACGAATAGAGAAGCATCCTAAGGATACAGTCCAAATGAACAGCCGGGTAGACAGTGTTTACGAGGTCAAATGTGGTGAGTATAATGCCATTTGGATCGGAGAGATAAGCAGCCATTGAAAGTACGTGCTGTCAGACAAAAGAGACACGCGGTTCTCCCGAAAAGACATACCACCTTCAAGGGCTAGCAAAGATTTGGCTATCACGTTACATGTTCTGACCAAACCCGAGTGATTCATAAGGGCTGACTGCCAGTGCGGTGCGCCGCTGTGCTGAAGCTCTCCCCACTTGCGCCCAGCGCTCATGCCTTAATTGAACAGATAACAATTCCTGGTCTGCAATGTGGAATGGGTTGAAAAGAAACGCCAGACACAACATATCTCCACTTAATGGGCAAGCGATTCGCCCATTCCGTTCATGCGCAACATAAGTTGACCTGAGCGCAACAAACTAAATGTAACTTACGTTCTTTTGCTAATATGAGCTCGTTCATTACACTCCTGATGTAGTCAATCAGAGATGTTTGAAACCTTAGGTAGTCCTCATCTTAATGCCTTAATTGACTACATTCGTACCAAATTATGTGCAGACATTCTAAAATCTTAACCCTCTCATTCTACATGTGGCTCAGAATGTACCATTCCGTTCCGGTCTGATGCGATGTCTGGTCGTTCGATTCTAACACACTGTAACACCGTAAAATGCTATGTGGTACGTATAAACAACTTAACTTGGCGATGCCTATTCAGTGTGGAAACCGAGTAACATCATAACCGCAGTAGTTTAGTCGGTTAATTACACAATGATAACAGGCTTTTACTGCGTAAACGCAGTCAAAGTTTGTTGCATTCCGTCTAATTGCCCAATGGCGACGATGACCAAGCACAACGGAGGTTGGCAAGCCGTAAGTAAATTGTGTGCAACAGGCAAGTAATATAAAAACAGGTTAAAACATATAGTCATGACCGCAAAAGACGTTTGGCCTCTGAATTTGCTTGTTACACGAAATTTTATATAGGTTATGCTAAAACAGGACCACGAACGCATACACTCATTTGTACGACTGGTGTTTAGTCACACACATCGGGCAGCAATACATTATCGTTCGTCTTGATGGCACACTATTCGAATAGTCGCCTCTCGTCCACTGTCTTCCAAATCGTGAGTAGTATACTACTCACAAAGGAAGCTGCTTATTACACAACAGTATACATAAATATATGTGAGACAACTGGTGAATTTAAAGCGTCGCTATAAATCTCTCGGCACTGAGTGTGTGTCTTTTCCTCAACTACTTTGTATATATATACATATATATATATATATATAGGTTTATTGCGCTTGATCACGGCCGTTAACGGATAGATGGAAAAATGCTTCTTATTCACGCTGACCTTGCTCAGTGAAACACTGTCTGTTATTGTGTTATTAATCTACTAGATTAGTGCGTATGAGGTGCGTAGGTAGAATCGCCATGCCCCTAACTCTCCTTGTTACGTACACAAAAAGATCCTGGAATTGATAAACTAGTTCGGAATGTTACTGATAAACAGATTGGGAATAAAACAACGTTTCGAGTAAGTTGTAACACTCTACGTTTCAACCACCTCGGGTGGCCTTCCTCAGGAGTGTTGTAATCGATTACAACACTCCTGAGGAAGGCCACCCGAAGTTGTTGAAACGTAGAGTATTACAACTTGCTCGAAACGTTGTTTTATTCCCAATCTGTTTATCAATAACATGTTAAACACGACGCCCAAACTATTCAACTTCATTCGCACTACATTTGGTGCGGATATCTCAGTTCGGAATGTGACTTAAAACTAATATTTACCTTCAGTATAATCGAAATGCACTTAATTTCTGACTAGTGATTATTGTATTTGGACACGTGTTGCACAGTCGTACACCTGGGACATTGTTATTCACGATCACACACCTTCAATAGTCCATCCAATCTAGCTCATACACATACAGTTGGACATGCTGTCTAACACTGTCAAAACGTCGGTGTATCATCCTGATCGCAGATCCACCAGTTGGGTGCAGTTAAATGCAACAACTGAAATGCTCCTCTTCAGCAAAAGTCAGAACGACTGCATCATTGATTTCGCGTTTTAATCCCGTGCCTTTTTTATAATGCACATTATAAAAACTCAATCTACCAACTTCACATGAAGTTTACTCCACCTATCTGGCGCAAACCGAACTCTTAAACCATACGGTCGCCACATCTTCAGGCTGCTAGGCTTGTGAGTGTTCGAACCCGACACTCTGCATCTAGTGTTTAGATGGCTGTTAGATATTCTAACCAATCTACACGTCCCATACTGCTTCGACTGACAAAACACCATACCATGAGCACTTACATGGTCGAGTCGCAAAAGCAGCAAAGCAGCCGACCTGAAATTTCCCGTTATATATTGCCAACCGGTTGGTAAGTATTTCGAATGATTGCAATACTGACGTTTTATTGCATGTTGTTGACAATCCCAGTGGTTTTATGTTATTTTACTTCCTGTCGTGACTCCTAGAAAGCAATCTTAGGTGCAGTAGTGCTTGCGGTTCCCATCTGGTCCATTCGATCCAGAAGCGATGAGCTATCGCAGATGAGCAGTCACCTTTGAGAGACCATCTCAACGGCTATTATGAGTTGTTTCAGTGAGATGAGGCATTATTACTTTGGACAGCACGGTGAAAGTAAACGGGTAATTTTTGCTGGTAACCGTTCAAGCAGTGTGCCATTTTGGCTCGAACTAAACTGTGAGACTATAAACGTTCACCATACTTGTAACAGATGGTCGAATACGTTCACCGAGTGCACCAAAACATCATCTTGTGATTTTCCAGTTGTAGGCAAAAAGAGACGATCGAACTTCTTCATGTCCGTCAGCAAACAGACCCGCCTGCATGAAACTGTATTTGGTTGGACAAACTAACAATCGCCAGCGTTATTCGTTCGGAACTGATGATTTGGTGGCTCACCAGTGATCACCATATGCAAACCAAAACGGACGAAAACAATACACTTCTTTGTCCATACCATGAGAGTAAATACTCTGTTCGTTCTCTTCACTACTCTTGCAATAATGAAAACGTACTTCGCATGCGCGTATATCCTATGATGTCTGCGCACCACCGAGAAATTTGTCCACCTCTTGCCCTACAGCTCCTGTTCGATGACCACGTTCTCGATTACCTCACGCATTTCTCAACCTAATCAACAGGGGCATAATTAAGATATTCCGAAGTGTTGGTAACCCGATGCCGAGACATACAACGTGTTATCATCGTTATTGCTTCAAATTATCCAAATATATTCGGTGTCTCCCAGTCGACCTCCTTACACTATGAAAAATGCTGAACAACTTTGGTACTGGTGCTAGAGAGAAGCACTGTCAGTGATGAACACGGCCTGGAAAAGTACGTCAGCGCTATATGCTGTAACGTTTCTCCTTCTCACAGTTACAGTGGGACGGATTTGTTTGAGCAGACGAGTCTCCATTCACTCTGATGCAGCTGAATCTTAAAGAAAGCAGGTAGAGATTCAAAACAAACCTTATGATGGTGTGAGTATTCTGGAAATGAAAACTCTTATTAAGTAGGTCCATGTTTGGGCGATCTTCTGGTCAGGTGAAAAGACTGGTTCAGTGTTTGCTGGGCACATCGTCACTGGTTCGGTATGCAAGAACATACTACGTATTGTGCAGGCGTTTCTGGCCGTCGGCTACCAGCATATTCGGTTAGATAAAAATCTGTTATATCTGGGAAATTATCGACTAAATGAAGGCGTGCTACTCGGTAAAATAAGTACAGTCGATTGAAAGTATGAGGTAACCACCGCTATCGGACTGTTTCATTCACCCTGAGTCAGTGAATGTCTAGCTGGAGAACAGTGTATGTAACTGCGATACCAGTCAAGAGCCACAGTCAGGCTTGTTTTGAAATCATGTCGTTATCGGCTAGTCGATAGAATAAAGAACCTGATCACCGTCTTGTTCACGAGTGATACGTCCAGGTTGCGCTCCAAATGATCAACTCATCCAACTTTCGTTTGAAGTTAAACAAGACCTAATGGCAGTAATTGAACGTGTAAATTTTAACCGTCGATCCGGCACTTTTTCCAGGTTTTAGAGGCAACTTTCACATTTCTTTTGGGTCTGCAAGCAAACATCAAGTTCTCTACGATCGTCATTTAACCACAGTATAATTATGATTACTTAGGACACGACCGAAACCAGTTGACGGTTGATGTATTTTGGACTAACTGGAAAGTAATCCGTAATTTTGTCTGTGAGTAATTGGCAACGCTTGGAGCGGAGACATCTTCATTCCATGAAGCTAATTAACAGCTTAAATGCACGGATTAACTGATACGTTCCTTCAGAGTAATCTATGAGTAAGCAAACTTATTCACACTACAAGAAAGCAAATCAGCTTTTAGATTTTGAAGTTGGTTGGTTGAGTGTTGTTAATTAAATCACAATCCGAAATAGGTGAACTTAACGCAAGCATGACCGCCTGTCGTGATTCGGCACAGAGCAGAATGCTGTTCACGCTGTTTTCTTGTGCACAGGCTGACCAACTGAATGCACACGCATATTCAGCTATGTAACATTCTGGTAATCTGCATGTATAATAATGCACGTTTCGCTAATAAAGAACCAGATCGAAGCAAGCGTCGTTAAACCAACTTACTACGGTACAGGATGGGAGGTGGAAAATCAGTGAAGATTGCACTCTTTGTGATGGTACTGATCGCAGCCGTACTGGGTATCGTATCATTGGGAGTTAATGATCTGATAAGTCGTAAGTTAAAACAGCTTATATCACTTTACCATAGTGCGTACCTACTGATTAGATGAATGTAATTTATGAGACACTTTGGATTGACTTATGAGTTTGCACCTATAGTACCTATTTGGCGTCCGGATGCACATGAACCCTTGAATCTCCCTTGAATCTCATGAACATGGAAACAAACTAATTCTCCTTAAAACGGTATATATTATAGGAAGGAATAGTATTTTTAGACATCCCCTTGGAAAAGAGTATTGCACAGTTCCTCGCCACAGCAAATCCATTATGAATTGACCTACAATTCACTATTCGCGTTCCTGGGTCAATGTTAGGTAGCACTGTCAAGGTTTGGCAACCACTTAACTGGCCAGAGTTAATTCACAGGAACTGCCGATCGAGCGTTGGCACCCTCAACAGTTAGGTATCGACCAATACTTGGCTAATTTTATTCTGCGGAGCTACTGAATTGTGGAGAACTTTTTAGTCTGTCACCGTGATGGGGAGGTGGCGATGGAGAAGGCTGAGAGTCAGGTAACTGGTGGTAAACTTAACACATCTACCATATTAAACTGATAGACACTGAGTACATACAGCTGGAATTTTTTGAACGATTAGAGAAAATGACAATTAGAAACAATTACCAAGAGTGTCTCCGGATACTAATGGAACAAGACGACCTAATCTTAGTTGTTCTTGTAGACCACAAAGATGAATCAGTGAACAGTAAAATTTGAAGCACAGTTAATAAGAATGATGGGGCAGTACATTAAGTGAAACAGTAATTTTCCTTCATAGGCAGTCGATGTACGGCAACGAAATTCTGTGAAATTCTTGGTACTTACCTTGACCACAAAGTGAGAGAAATAGGGATCCCGTCTGAGCTCATCAGTTTTCAGGTTGCATCAAAAATGACAGCAGATTACCTGCATTCTCATCAGTAAATTAATGAAAAGCGTGACAGTTAGTTGGACAACTCATTCGAGCAACAAATGCACGCGCTATTAGGACCAACGATTACTTTCTCCTGTTATGGCAGACAGGGATTTGTTTTTAAAACACTTGGTTTTTCCAACAGGGGTTTCTGTTGAAAATGTGCTGAAAGTAAGTAAGCGTTACGAAATCTTTCCGTCTCTACAAACGTGACACGATAATATTCAGAGTGACCACTAGTCCATTTCACCTAATCTTTCATGGAAGTGTAGGATTCATGTTTTGATAGTGTTGCCACATGAACAGTTGTGTATCCCTTCAATTTCTTTTCTAAATTTTAGAAAGCGGCAGTCAGTCCAGCCGCTTTCGATGTAGTGTCGCGTTCACCATTATTGCCGTTATTGTGGCTTTGGTCGCCGCCATACTCTACCTCGTTTTGATGTTGACGGAAACCGAAGCTGACAGAATCCTGGCCATCGTTTCGTTAACCTTGATGGTGCTCGCTTGTGAGTGTGTGAATCATGTGCCATATATCATCTACATTTTTGAATGCATAGACTTAGGTCCTAAATTATGTTAGTTTTCAATCGCTTAGAAATTGCAAGAGACCGGGAACATTTGTAAATTTTCTGCTGTTATGGACAGTTTCGAAAGGAAACTCTCGTCTTATAATAAAGATATTTTGAAGCAAAGGTCTCGAACGGTTTACTACACGATTTATTTCTAGAGGTCGTTTAAGACACCTTATCCGTTGCATCCTGCTACGGAACGAAGTTACATAGCAGCAGTCAGAAGGAGGGATAGTAAAACTGCACAGAGCATCACAAAACCACACATAACACGTTTAAATTTCTATGATCAAATTCGTTGGGCAGAGTGGCAGATAGTGGTATAGAGAGCATAGAGTGACCAGTGGGATTGGCAATAGTTGTTGATCGTTACCTCTTCCACGGTCGTCATAACTCTTTGGTTCCTTTCCACCTATCAGTTTCTAACGAATTAATTTGCTTTCGTTTGAAGTCAACAGGGTAGCAACTTTCCAGCATCTGGTGATGCCGTCTGTTTCTGGCATGTTGTCGAATCCACATGTGATCGCATCGCCTTGTTATGAATCTGGTTGAATGGGTAAGAATACTCGGTTCCGTCTGAAAAACAATGAGTGGGAAGTAGGAAACCCACAAGGAGACCAGCCTTTAGTAAGTGATGCTAACTATCAGCGAGCTTTAGCGTGTATATACCGACATCTGGCAATTGCCGGTGGTGCACTACTGGGTACAGCTGTGTCGCATTAGAACTTTCACCTCGGTGTTCTAAATGTGTGCTTTAGGTTCGTTTTTGATTAAGTCTACAGCTCGGGTGAATATGAGTGGAACGGTTACACTTCCACAAATTCCACTAGCACATTAGAGATATCTTCAGTGTGTATGTTAATGAACGAACATTTCAATTGCTTCGAGCCAAATTCGCATACGGCAGGATTGTCAGTAAACATATTGCGAAAATTTGGATAGAGCATACAAGAGGAAAACCACAGTGTATGGACGACAATTCCCCGATGATACAACCGGAGTGAACACCCATTTATTTCTCAAAAACTTTTGTCGGATTCTCTTTTATGTTGTCAACCTGCTAAAATGACGGTTTATGAGCTCTAGACTTCGTAGTCTTCCTTGAATTATTCCGGGTTATTTACTTTAGGTGAGCACAGTAGTCGGGATTTACATCAATTATTTCGGTATCTACCGCACAACTTATTTTCAATTGGTAGCTTTTTGCAGGCAACTCGGTTCAGGTTCTATTAACTCGGCTACATTGGAGTCTCTAGTCAGGCGTAGTGATAAGATTTCAGGTTCTAACCATTCTGTTGCCATAGAAAACTTCACGAACCCATTGATATTTCTAATAGAATTATGTGCAACACGGTTACGTGTTAACTCAATATATGCGATGGTACACCTTCAGTGATCGCCGGTAGTTTGCAGCTGCTAAGGCGTTTAGTTGATGTGACAACTTTAACTTTAAATAAAAGACAAATTGGTTTAATGCCCAGGATTAACATCAGCAATTGCCCGCACACCTTTTCTGAGCTTATTCTTTAGGTTTCGTGATATGTGTGATTGATCATCTTTGTTCACAAACCACCACTTATGTACAGTGATTCTGCTCGAACCTAAATGACTTAAACGTATGCGATGTTCGTACTGATACTGTGCCAAATTGGGACTGATGCAATCGCCAGCCGTGAACTCCGGGTCATATTGCTATATTCCTTACTCGAATTATAGTAAAGATTCTACTAAGACGTCTTCTATGGGGTTTTACTAGCAGCAGAGGAAGAATAATTTGTATCCCTCATCAATCGCCCTTAGAATGGTCAAGCGGATTACGCAAAAGCTGATTTCCGATCCAGTGCTCCTGTTGGTCTTTACATTTAAGAGCAAACCGATAACAGTTCAACAACTGTCTCAGGTTAAGCAGTCGGACCGCCAACGCCCCCGCTGTTGGTGGACTCCCCCACAAACCGTTTAAAAAATTCTTCCGGGGTACTCGATCCCCTGCATCATTCGGTGGACTCCATATGAGACAGTGGGACGGGTAGGTAACAAAGTCTAAATGTGAAATTTCCGACCTCCTGGTGTGGCTTTGTAGCTCAACTGGTAAAGCGCTTGTCGTGTTTAGGCATGCTGTGCCTGTCGTTAGTTCGCATCCCGTCGAAGTCCTGGGTTTTCATAGTTGGGTCTCATCTAAACTCATAAATCTGCCAAGTTACGTATTAGAAAAATTTTTAGTCAACTTGATTTTCAATATTGATCGTTGAGATGCAGACAGGAGACATGCTGATGGAATGATACTGTTCCAAATTCCCTTCACATGTGATCATTTTAGGAATATGTGCATCATAAAATTACTTCGTTTAACGCAGGCGACCTCTGGTCGCCCTAACTGAAATCCAGTTGTCTGAAGATCAATGATGCAAAACTTTTACATTCACCCGCGATAATTCATTATCTTCTATTCTATCTACGGCATATAAAATGTTTGCTTCCTTCCTACCTTTTAGTAGCTCATATTGACTGAATAACAACAGCACTCCTGATATTAAGACAGTTTGTTCGTTTTAAATGGTTTAATGCTAAACAGAATGTATATGGAATACCGATCTTTCGGGGTGATAGTTTGTCCAGAGAGGAAGAAGATCCTGCTGGCCATACAGACGGAGATTTGTACACAGCTGAAAATTCAGTTTGGACACGAACAATAAAAAACGACAGTGACTAGCCCTTCGTCATCTGCATTCTTGTTAACTTGCTTTTAGTTAAATGGGGGAAGGGGAAGCAAGGAAATAGTCTGTTTTCCAAAAGTGAACCACAACTAAACACAGCAACGCAGTGTTATTCTAGAAGATGACGGCGGGAGCATGAAAAACCAGGTCTTTATCTTTCACTTGATCAGATATTAGGTCGTGCGTGAACTGAACATAGACCACTCTATTTTAGGAAAGCTAGTATCGTGTGCTCATCTTCAGTCTCCAGCTGACTTCTAATAACTCAGTCGATTGCCATTTAGTGTGCAGTCTACCCGAACACATGTAGAGTTCGGTGGAACTGTTTTGGCACGCATTGCCACAGAGAGGTCAAATAAAGGGTCGAGTGAAAATTGTTGTTTGATTGACTTATTGGCGTCCATCAAAGTGCAAGGAAACTCAGTGTACTGAAGCTGCCGTAGCGAGGTCACACAGATTCATTGACATTCTGTAAAAGTTCACGACATATGAGCATAAGCGGTGCAGTTTTTACACTGTTCCCTAAAACCCACTTGGCTGGGTGCAGTAACACACACTCTTTACGCAGCCTTTTAAGACTTTGTTATTTTGGGTCATTTCCCTTTTAGTACTGGCTCCAGCCTCAACCGCATAATCACCCAATGCTCCAAAGCTGTAGGGATAAATAGTTGAAACAGACATCTTTCCAATGGCGACTTAAGGTAACCAGTGGAAACAGCTGCCATTTTGGCGGCACAATCAAAATGCCGACTTGCCGTACTATTGGGGATTTCACGGCCAAGCTAATCTTTCACCTCGATTTCTGTCCGTCGACAAGGCGTGCGAAATGTTTTAACTAGTAAATTCGTTTGCTGCAACTAGTCACCGTTCAGGTCGACCAGTTATCGCTTTCTTTTATCCCGTCTTCTCTGACTTCAACGTCTGTATCACTATGAAATATTGTCAGTAAACATATCCAAAATCTGACGCAGTCTAGTAGCATGAGACATCCACAAACATTACACTGACAGTTTCCAACTTTAGATTTTAACTTGACGTTATTGATAAGTGCCCACTGACGACCAGGGAAAATGCTTGCTATTCATTCTTCATCACTAACTCCATGTGAAATATGCTCGGTCGGCCATTGGATATCGGTTAGTCCATGTAATCTTTCCTTTCTGTTCTAGGCTGAACCGCCATCTGCAAATTCAGAGGGGCCTTCATCAAAATTCTTTGACAGTTATATTGTTGCGAGCAAAAGAACTGTGACCAAAATGACTGCTTAATAAACTGAGTAAAGAAGGCCAGTCTATCGGCCCTTTGACACACTGCAAATGGACTGGATACCAGTCAGTCTGCGTTAAGTGTCCGTGAACAACGTGAAAAGGACTATATTCTGACACGAGTGTGAATTAAAAAAAAACCATTTCTTCACGTTGCTACCAGAGACAGGTGGAATAACTCACACCACCGCCTTGAATTTATTGTTTTAATAATCACAGAGGATAGAGGGGACCTCAAAGTCTACCGGTTTGTAGTTTTATAGTTTCTTGGAAAGCTTATTGATAAACAGATTGGGAATAACACAACGTTTCGAGCAAGTTGTAATACTCTACGTTTCGATTACAACAATCCTGAGGAAAGCCACCCGAAGTGGTTGAAACGTAGAATATTACAACTTGCTCGAAACGTTGTTTTATTCCCAATCTGTTTATCAATAACATGTTAAACACGACGCCCAAACTGTTCAACTTCATTCGTACTCAATTTTGTGCGGTTATCTCACAAGTGGTTAATAATTGAATCTTCTTGGAAAGGTATTCTTAGGCGTTGTCTCGAATAATAGTCTTATTTCATAAATTATACTCACAGATAGCCTGAAGATTGAGGTCAACTGCAATTTCTCCACGCCCGAAGGAAGTCAGCTTTGCTTAAACCATTTTACGGAAATTGTTGGAATAATTGACTGGCAAAATGTTTGTCAGGGTCTATACTTGATCTGGTCTAAGAGTAACACGATTTTTGCCGAATTCAACAAGTTAATAGCTGATACTATTATAGCAATGCTAGCTAGAAACTGTCAATGTTTTTGCGCCATTCGGCCAACACGGTTGTGTACTATGACCGACTTTCTGTTTAACTTACAGTCGTTTGTTACCTTATTGCGTGCGCGTGTGGTCTTACCACTGGACGGGACTATAAAGCTTGGCTTCTGTCGGCCTTTTGGTCTTCCGTGTTAGCCACCGTGCTCGCCTTGGTACTAGTTGTTTTCAATGCGGATGATTAACGCAAGATACCAAGCAACCACCGAAAAATCATCAACAACGTTCAAACTATCTTCATTCTATAGCTAGTATGAATGTATTCTGTACAATTCGTTTATGACTAGAATACAATACAACAAACCGCGTGGTGGTGTATTTTATACTGTCATTATTCTGTCAACAATAAATGATCCAATTCCATCGATTGTACTTTTGAGTTAGCCTGGGTGAGATTTTTCAGAAAACAGAAAGAGATTGACAAACTTTAAATTCAACACGAAAGGCGTCTTCGAAGTTGTGTCACACAGAAACAAAAGTCATTAACCACGTATCTATCTTATTTGAAGTTTTCGGTGTTGTTTAAAGTTGGTAAGGTTATCACCCATCTAACTTTTTGACAACTTTTCACATACCGTATCACAATCAATAGTAGCAGTGCGATAATGCATTTTTGAGTAAAGTGCAAGGTTCAGTTTACACGGACGAAACCCTCAACCGTACAATCGTAATTAGTGAAATTTTCAAAAACTGATGAATTCCGAGATTGTAACTCAAAGTTGAAGTTAACGCCACCAGGTTGTTGATAAGAAACAACAGGACAGTCACCGACTTTCCCCTTTGGTTGATACAGCACTCTAAACTAAACACAGAAAAAAAAGTGACAGAGCGTTTAGATAGAGACATTCAACCGTACCTGGTATGAAAATACCATCGTAGTGGGGAACGCAATTATCTAGGGTGAACTTGAAATGGAGTCTAATTCTTGGTCACGATGAAGATATGTGTTACTGGAGAAATCTAACAAGAATGGTATGTGAGCTTTATGGTTCTTCTCGACGAGGATGACTGAAAACTCTTTGTCAATTGGAAGGCTCTAGGTAGCTGAGAGAAGTTCTATCTACATTCGACGAGTCTCAAGTCACTCACTAAGAAAGTGCAATTATATAGAATTACTTTCATCATGTCACATTTAACCGCCGCCGGTCGAAATCTCACCAAAAATTGGGTGAAAGTTACCAACGAACTTTATCGGTTGTGATCTCAGTCGAACCCAGTAAAGGATCATCCACAGAGTGTTTTGTAGTAAAAGCTTGCAAGCAGCTGCAAGCTCGCGTATCCTCTCCTGAAATACTTTGGCAGATGATCAACCTACTTCTATCTCAAAGGGTGACTAGCACACACGTAGATACATATCGTGCTAGTGATTGTGTAACCAAAATCGCATAACGTAGATTGGAAGTTAGTTCAGGACGACCTAAAACTCCAGTGTGTAAAATGACACTGGTCTCATGTACATCAAGCGAAGTCTCAACTAGTGCATTCGTCATTTTCGAAACTATTTAGGAATTTACTAGAATTCGTAATCTGCATCAGCTGCAAAATAAGAACGTATGAGACACGTGTCGCGGATCACATTCCAAACTTCGTGTTCGAAAACAAAAGCGGCGTTGTTCAAAATGTATCACCAGATAGCCGACAAAACAGGGTTTGTTTGCGAGTTTACACATTTTCCAGGGACTATTGCATCTACAAATGATTAACGAGAGCTTACTGTCTGCCAACTCAGCTACAAAACACAAACAACCTCCCAAAATACGCATCATATCCGCATTGCACTTCCACAATTGTTGTGTTGCGTAACATGAATCTTCGTTTGTCAATATTCTATTGGATAGATTCGAGAATTAAAGAGGCCGGTTTACATACCTGGAAAACAAACGATCACCATCGACAGCTGGTACCATGTACATTCACGGCGTGAGACGTGTCAGCAGGGCAGTATAAGGATGAACAGTCACTTAGAGTGGGGGGAAGCAGCCCAGATTCACAGATAAGAAAGTACGCATTAAATATAAAATGTTTTCATAGAAAGTTCACAGGATATCGCGAAAGAAAGTTTCCATGTAAAGCGTATGTTGCATTCCGAACTGGCCACCACCAAAACGAGAATGAACATGCATTAAAACAAACCACCGGATAGAAATCGCTGGGAAATATTGCAGAGGAAGTAGGTCAAACTGAATGGAGATAAACAGCACAAAATGTATACCACAATGAGTCAGAGCAGCGCATTCGTCCACCATAAAATTCGAATGAAGCCAAACCATCATGGAATAAGTCGCAGAGCTTGAAATGCCGCGAAAGCACATTAAAACATACATAATGTAACCACTACGATGCAACCGTTGATTTCCAGTTTTCGTGTATAGCTTCGTCTGCGGCTTCCGGAGCTCACATCATGCTTTCGTAGTGAGCCATTCTCGTATGAAAGTCTACTCAAGTGTCCGTGCTGGAAGAGTCACCACTCTGTAAAAAGCATTATATATGACTACTCCGGTGGTTCCTGATATGTTCACCAGAACCCCATGGTGTTAGAGAATGGTAGTCATGGTTATGTCTTATTGTTAGCCTGAAGTAGATAATGCATTAACTACATCTTTTCAATACGAATTGTTGAGACTGCAGTTAACACTGCCCGTCCACTCCGGTCACATTTTCGAAACGAAAGGCAATAGGTATAATAATATAATATAATAAGTATAATAAGTATAATGATATAGAATTCCAATATATCGTGCAGTCTACCAACAAGTGTTACCATCTCGTTAAGTTCTCTTGAGCTCAGCTTGTGCAGCTCTCAATAGGAATGTTGTGCGAATGTCCATTGAACATACAATAATTACCCGTGTGTGTAAATCCTTCTATATGGTTGGGTGGTTTGCTTCTCACATCCGTAAAAATATAACACTCATTGAGACACGGCACGGCTAGTTCACACTTAGCTCAGAATTCAACGATCACCTGTAAAGCAAAAGTGTCGTCAAGGCTGTAGTTGACAAAGTGACTCCATCAGTTACTGTGTAAGAAAACATTAATGGAACGTGGTACGGGAATCAGTGCTGGTGATGTGATTCACTAGGAATCTACAACCAATTATTTTCGATAATTCACCATCAGATCATCAGAGTTATACGAGTTAGATGGAGGTTGAAACAGTAGGTAGACATGTAAAGAGTTACGGAACGCGCCAAGTACCTATGAGTTAGCCGGTAAGGGGGGCGAGTCACTGACGTGAATAGTGGGTTGTTCGGAGTTCCTCCCATCATCCATCAGAGTTTGGATGGGCATGCGAACCGATGGTGTGACCTCCGGCCACGGCAACTGCAGAGCTTGCACGAATACAAAGTCAGATTTGGTGGTCGAATAGCGATCGATTCAGCCCTAGCCAGCGTTCGTTACATTTCTGACGAGAAAGAAAAACCCCTCAACTGTCTGCTTCGCACAGAATGGAAAATTTGACAAATTTATTCATTGAGACCTTTCCCAAAACACACTTCGAAGAAATTTCATTCCGATAAGTCACTTCTGGCGTTTTGGTAAATGAGGACATGCGTATAATCACCAGTTGCCGGCTGGGACCCAGTGTCTTTGTGAAAGTAACGGGTATGGTAGTGAATTAGATAATGAGTAAACATATTGTCGTGCGTAGATCAAACTATCAAGCACGCACGCAAACGAGCAAACAAATCTAAAACAGGATAGACTGATCATGGTGTGAACCGATTTACAAGTTGATCAGTGTTCACCTTCACAAGTGGGCTAACTGATAGAGAAGGTGTTAAAAGTGAGGGTCAGGGATTATACACAAAGCGAGTTCTTCCCTGTAGTTATGGTCATGACAACTGTAGGATTTTTATATAAAAAAATTTATACTGGTAAATTCTGTCGCAGATAAGAGTTCTTTTCTGAGGCGCTGCGCCTCAGAAAAGAACTCTTATCTGCGACAGAATTTACCAGTATAAATTTTTTTATATAAAAATCCTACAGTTGTCATGACCATAACTACAGGGAAGAACTCGCTTTGTGTATAATCCCTGACCCTCACTTTTAACACCTTCTCTATCAGTTAGCCCACTTGTGAAGGTGAACACTGATCAACTTGTAAATCGGTTCACACCATGATCAGTCTATCCTGTTTTAGATTTGTTTGCTCGTTTGCGTGCGTGCTTGATAGTTTGATCTACGCACGACAATATGTTTACTCATTATCTAATTCACTACCATACCCGTTACTTTCACAAAGACACTGGGTCCCAGCCGGCAACTGGTGATTATACGCATGTCCTCATTTACCAAAACGCCAGAAGTGACTTATCGGAATGAAATTTCTTCGAAGTGTGTTTTGGGAAAGGTCTCAATGAATAAATTTGTCAAATTTTCCATTCTGTGCGAAGCAGACAGTTGAGGGGTTTTTCTTTCTCGTCAGAAATGTAACGAACGCTGGCTAGGGCTGAATCGATCGCTATTCGACCACCAAATCTGACTTTGTATTCGTGCAAGCTCTGCAGTTGCCGTGGCCGGAGGTCACACCATCGGTTCGCATGCCCATCCAAACTCTGATGGATGATGGGAGGAACTCCGAACAACCCACTATTCACGTCAGTGACTCGCCCCCCTTACCGGCTAACTCATAGGTACTTGGCGCGTTCCGTAACTCTTTACATGTCTACCTACTGTTTCAACCTCCATCTAACTCGTATAACTCTGATGATCTGATGGTGAATTATCGAAAATAATTGGTTGTAGATTCCTAGTGAATCACATCACCAGCACTGATTCCCGTACCACGTTCCATTAATGTTTTCTTACACAGTAACTGATGGAGTCACTTTGTCAACTACAGCCTTGACGACACTTTTGCTTTACAGGTGATCGTTGAATTCTGAGCTAAGTGTGAACTAGCCGTGCCGTGTCTCAATGAGTGTTATATTTTTACGGATGTGAGAAGCAAACCACCCAACCATATAGAAGGATTTACACACACGGGTAATTATTGTATGTTCAATGGACATTCGCACAACATTCCTATTGAGAGCTGCACAAGCTGAGCTCAAGAGAACTTAACGAGATGGTAACACTTGTTGGTAGACTGCACGATATATTGGAATTCTATATCATTATACTTATTATACTTATTATATTATATTATTATACCTATTGCCTTTCGTTTCGAAAATGTGACCGGAGTGGACGGGCAGTGTTAACTGCAGTCTCAACAATTCGTATTGAAAAGATGTAGTTAATGCATTATCTACTTCAGGCTAACAATAAGACATAACCATGACTACCATTCTCTAACACCATGGGGTTCTGGTGAACATATCAGGAACCACCGGAGTAGTCATATATAATGCTTTTTACAGAGTGGTGACTCTTCCAGCACGGACACTTGAGTAGACTTTCATACGAGAATGGCTCACTACGAAAGCATGATGTGAGCTCCGGAAGCCGCAGACGAAGCTATACACGAAAACTGGAAATCAACGGTTGCATCGTAGTGGTTACTCTAGTTATGGTTTAGTTGACGTTCGCACCTCTTCTTCTATAGTAGTTGAATTCAGTGCATAGTTCCGTCCTATGCCGTATGTATCGTTTTTCTTACTGTTGTTTTTCTGAACGTTCAATAGTGAATTTCAGTGGTGGCTGATTTTTCTCTTGAGGACTTGTTTGTACGCGATTGCCTCATGTAATTTTTTTGCGAGTTCATCCCTTGTTAGTGAGAATCTTCTGTGCTATTCGCAAACTTTGTCGCAATCATACTTACAGTGAAGGTTTTTTTACGGGAGAAGCTGATCAGATTCTCGGTGTCAGTGGGGAACCCGGAATAGTTTTCCGCCATACTGATCTTGAAACTTCAGTCACCTCACAGTTAGTAAATCACAGACCTTGACCTCTGTTCATAGTTTTTCTTACTGACATTGATTGCCGATTTTTTGGTAATTATGTTGTTATTAGCCTAATAGGCAATCGAAAAGCAAATCTTGTTCGTCAGATTGTTGTTCCCATAACTTCGTTGGGTACATATTCTAAAAAATAATACGAGTATTTTGGTACAGTTTTTCATCTTCACCCGAGTGACCGTTCTGCGCAGTCAGATAGTGGAAGCTTCTGTCATTTAAACAGACTGATCTATGTGTATACTTTGGTACTCTGCCATCGCAGTTGTAAAAATGTGCTCTTACGCACTGGTTAACAGCGACACCACTAAAACCTCGAAAGTTGGACGCAAACTTAAACAAAGTCAAAAGTCGGTTTTCTGAGTTGCATATCGGTAATTTCAATGATGCTACCTAACGTGCAGTAAATACGTGAACGGACAAGTTTTTACAAGTAATTAAAGTACTGTGATGATGATTCACATCATTAATTTGGTTACTGTTCTTCAAATCTTACACAGTGAAATGACACGTACGTAGTCCGAATCTCAACCTATTTGTGAACCCATGGTGATTGTTTAACTGATCAGAACTCAGAATTGCCAGGGTCTACAATATGACTGCTGAGAATGCATTAAATTAAGAACGTAGAGATAAAAGCAATCCGTCTGTCTGTGAACCGTTTAGCAGATACGGATACACAAAGTAAGGTGGGTCAGTTGAGCCTTAATAGGCTTTCTACGAAGTGTACATTATTCTTGGTGCTATCTTTTGTAAGTAGCCAGTAATGTCATATCGTACCAGCTATTCCGACTGACTCCGAATTCCGCACAGTTGTCGTACACAAGTTGTTCCGTTAATAAGCTTATCTACGCGTGGTCTTTTGGACTAGAAATTTTATGTAAAATAGGCAGAACCTATCGACTAGTTCGTTTCTGGTTAGTGGTTAGCAGTAGAGAGTTTTTGCTCTGTAGAAATTAAACGTCACTCACAAGTGATCGCACCTGTCGCTGTTGCGGTTAACCCGTAAGTGCTTGGTATATTTCGTGACTCCTTATGGAACTCGACGACAGTCTACTAAACCACTTTACATTGTCTGTCTTCTGTTACAACTCACTCTAACCCACATAGTTCTAGTGACCTGATGACGAATTATTGACAAATCTAACCCAGACTGAACAGTGGGGCAGATAAATTGCAAAAAAACTGCCAACAGCCAACAGGTGCCAGAATCTCTGGGGAAAACTGCCGTTTCTCAAAAACTATTAACCAAGACTCTAACGCACATATGCCAAATGCTCAGGAAGCCCTTCCCATTTTTACACTCGTTTTCCATTCGGTCAGTTGACCCACTCATCGAAATACACCTGCTGGAACGCTGAACAACATGATTCAATTAACCCGACCCACTTAGAGTCTAGATACAAGATTTCCCGTCATTAGGAAGTATTCGTCCACTTAGGTGTTTTTGTTCACCACCCGGTAGATTATAGCTGTAACTCTGTGTATCACAATGCTTCCTGTGCGAACAAAATTTGGTGCAATAAACCACGCTCAAAATTAATCGCAGTTTTCACAGGCCCATATACTTTCCACTGGCCTTACATTAGCCATGATTGAATTTGTGCAAACAAACCTTCCGTTACAGTACCTCGTGAATAACCGTAAGATTACATGATCACCTGAATGAACATCATTCGCAGTCAGCCGTACTTCCCATTTACCCCTAGACTTCCCTGTCAGTTTCTTTCAACGGCAAATGGAGACCTAGGTCGTTTGAAGTACTGTCCAATTCATATCGACTAGAATTCGCTTACTGTTTGCGTGTAAGTAACCAATGGTGCAGTAGAATGAACTCAAGTATATTGTCTGACGGACGACTGACAGTGCTGTGGTTTTTCCGTGTTTCATGAACGAATCCAGGTGAATTTTGTTTGCGACTGAAAGCTCAGGCTTCCTGTGTCATTAAAGCGTGTGTTTCATACCGCTTCACCCCAAAAATTTACGTCGGTGGCAACCGAATTTTTGAGAAAAGGACTAATGCCATGACAAGTTAGACGAATGATGTTTCCCTGGCTACAGTCGTTTGAGGATTAAGATATCCGGGACTATCCTGAAAAAGCTCGGAGCTATGGCTGAAGTTTCACATTCATGACCGACTTAGTGAGGTTGATGAACTGCGGACGCTGTTCCAGCACACAACAAAAGCCATCGTGAAGGCAATATATGGAGACTCTACGAACTGAGAACGAGCCGTCCCTAATGGGACTTCATTTTTCGGATTAGCATATCCGCTGACTGCTAGATATCCACGGCTTAGCGCCAGAGGTGACCCGCTGCTGTCTGCTGTACCATTGCAGGCTCCGTTATTCAGGAGGAGCCGGGGACGAGTGTCATACATAATACATCAATTAATCGAAGGAATGATATCAACATTTTAAGAAACACTTGATATCACGCTGATTGTCCGTCCAATTATTTTGGTTGAATTCCTCGATTACTGATGAGGTCGGAGTCGATGAACTTAATGGTCTGTACGAAAATCTCATTGCAATGTAATTGTTGTCTTAGTAAATGGAAATGCTGTAGACTAGGAAAGCGGAGGAAAATCCTAACTGATTATAAGATTTGTGTATGGAACAGAGTAGCTCTGTTGGTCAAGACAACATGTCTCACCGAATGTTCGTCATGTGGGATATGGAAATCTGGTGACACGCCCACTGAAGAAACAGTGATTCAGGCCATATCAGAAACCAATGGAAGCTTGAAGCCATGTTTAATCGGCACGGGTGACATGGTTTGATAGCCTAGAGAAACCAGACGTTATATTGGGTATTCATGTAATCAAATATTTGTTACTTTTCTCATTGCAAACAAAAATACCTTGAAGACAGATTCTCATGATTGTGTCGTAGGTGCAATTGGGTTGGAACATGAACAGCCCGTAATAAAGCACGAACTAGTTCAACCAAGAAAAAGCAGCCAAAGAAGGACTCGAGTAAATTGAAAGGAACGTAGCTGATTCAATTCTAATCTCCGGAAGTTGGTCATCCTGAGAGTGATTCGTCACCAGCTTTAGGTTGTGGATAGAAAGCGAAATACCTACGAAGCTGAAGCAGTTTTGGCCTTTTGGACAAAAGGTGGACTGACAAAAATAATTGCAGAACGGGTGATTGATAAGCAGAAGGATACAGCACACATAACGAATATCCTGCTGTGCCGTCTGGACATACTTGTGTATTAGCTGAAAAACATCAAGTTCATATAGGCTTCAGAAAGCTCGGCGTAACCACAGTCAACGTTGTTGGCTGTTTGAGCATTATCCAGACTTCCCAATAAGTTGCAAACCAAAACAGCGTCCACGGTGTCAGTTCAAACGTTGATGTTTCATTCACATTTAGATTGCAAATGTTCAAGATGCCACAGAGATGATCCAGCATTGATGTCTTCGACGAATAGATCGATAGTCATACTGTTGAAAAGAGAGAACGTATGATGAACATTTCGGTTGAATTGTATAAAATAAAGCAAGCTGGCTGACAGAGCAGCAGTCCAGAGCCAAAAGTGATGGAACTAAGGGTGACTTACTTAGTCACAAGGTAGGTCGGGAAGAGGTCTAATCTCTATCGTTGGAAGAGATTATTATTAATACAGCTGGATTATCTGCAGCAGATCGGACGTTAGGGCAATTTGTATGTAGAGCTGGCTTTGCACATGGTTTATCGAAAAATGCAATCACTGTAATAAAATGGTTGGCCGATAGTTATAATACTTAGTAAGTGGTTTCCGTAAAAGCGGAAGGATCTCAAATTATACTTAACAGCTTACGACCACACTGGATTAAAACGACGCTCAAATTCTACAGAAATCACTCCAGAATTAATCCACAGCTTGAATCTGTGGGCGTACTGGTTGAGCGCTCCTTGTTAATTGCAAACATGTTCGTGGCGATCGGCGGATGTGAAACAGTATGTCACTCACTCTAGATTCACTTCACACAATAACGCGATACCTAATTCCCTGTCTACTGGAGACCCGTACCTAATGTATTCACTCTCATCAGCGGATCCCGTCAGCTAATTAGGCCACCGGAAGCCACCGTGTGAACTCATGTTGTAGAACGGTGCTTTGGGACAACATTGGTTTTTCGCCTTTTGATTTGACTGCACCAATCAGGCGGACCTACAAAAATTCTGCAAAACACGATTAACACGTATGTATTTAGTTTAGGTATGAATGCAAGTGTGACAGTGACTGCAATGGTGTTGGTGATGATTAGCATGCTGACCGTCGAACCTAAAAATCACGTTCACCTGATTGTGGACACGTAAACGGGGAGATCGCATTGGTGATCGGGCGTGCGTAGTTTGGCGTGACAATGTCCGAAAGTGTGTTTCTGACTCCAATATTTGAGAGCAACTACAATCTTTTGTTGCATTACGGTGCCTGATTAATGAAGGGCGACTGATATTGAAATAGTCGTTGGTTTGGCAGTAGTTCACTGTTGAAACAGGTGTAAATGACGTGCTGACGGAAGCCGCGCTGAAAGAACACTAATGTGCCCTCAAATGCATTGGAAAACTAAACACTGAATTTCAGCCGCAGTAAAGCAATATCTGACGTATATTTTGTGCTTTCGAAAAATTGTGTGGATCCACATCAACTTGACGTATGTTTCCTTGATAGCTGTTCGCAAGTGTTTGCATTAGGCTAATTTGGAGAAATATAACCAGAAGAACGTTTGTTCGATTGTCTTTGCGGTTAGGGTATTCGCCACGTCCAGCGGTAGAGAGCTGTGTTCCAGGCTTACTATTTCGAATGCAGCACACGGATGACCTTCTTAAGCAACTGACAAGTTGAAATTCGGTCACGCTCTAAGTAGGCCGCATGCAGCATCATCGAAGCGCAGGGCCAGCCAGTAACAAGGTTTGCGAAGGAGAAGGTTTCTGGAAAGCAAGACAGGTCTGGAAAGTTGGTTAAGAGTGTGAAGGAATAATGCCGCTATCATAACACGCAAAATGGAATAGGAAACATGCTTGCTGGAAAGATCACGGGGAGTCATCATGAAATTTTCCAAGGAATGTCATCAAGTGGCACACAGAGGGTTCCAGTTCCGTCCAAACAAACAGCGTTTTATTCGGGAATGAGCAGAATTCGTTAAAACCGAACCCTATTTAACACGACCGCGAACAATGGTGAACGAATAAAACACATAGAAAACTCCATCCAACTGCTCCCGAACTCTGGAATGAAAGGATGATCGAGAGTACGGATGAAGCAAACTCCGGAGATGAAATACACTTAGCTATCAGATGCCGCGTGGGCGCGCGAATTTGTATGTGAACCACACGCTGACCTCTCTGAATAGTGGATTCAGATACCACAATTCTGTCAGGTGAATAGTATTCTTCGGATTATATTTGCCTTGATCTTTACACTAATTTCACTAGCTAGCTACGGATGCGTCAACAGTGTCGGCCTTTGAAGAGATATGAACATATGATTCGGTAACCGTGCACAGCCAACGAGATTTAGAACACATTCTAAGTGAGTTTGATGGGCTACTTTCTGCCAGCCACTTTTTCATCGTTAGACAAAGACATGCTACAAAATGAAGCGATATAATAGTAAAACGGATTGAACATAACCCACAATCCATTGCACCTGTCACATTCCAATAGATTTTCTATCCAACTCCTGTCGAAAAGTGGCGCTAGACACGGATTTCGCTCTCAGTATAGAACGTCCGTTGTGCATCTCCTTGCCATGGCCTGGACGTTTTCGTCAGACAACTGTGTTGCTCATTACGCCAATGACCTCACATTAGGCAAGACCAAATCACCACATATGAAAAATCAACTACTTCCGTTTATGAATAATGGTCAGGAGGCGCGTTCGCCTCTTGAGGGAACACAGTAACTGTCCTGTTAATTCTAATCAATGACTCCTCGACTGGGACTTCTGTGCAAGCTGAAATCACATAAATCATTAACTTGTGGGGTGTCGTTTGGATTACCGCTGTTTAGTGGATGGTTTTTGCTTTCATGTAGATAGAAGTTAATGCTAACGAAACGCGAGTCTGGTGCTTGTTTTCGAAAGGCACCGACTGGAATGTCTGTGGGAATGCGACAGCTACGATCGATTGTGGGTGACGTTTAATCGATATAAAAGTCATCAGCAACCAGTCAGCAAGCACTGTGTGCACCATAGTGAGGGAATATAAGGTTGTAAACCTTGAAATCTCAAGAATCTCGCCGTTAAGTATAAGTATCTTTTTTGAACTCTGAGTTATGAAACTGTGTGGAACGATCGGGGATAATTCTAGTCAACCGGCTTGTCCAACATGATAATGGCACAAACCACTAGTGTTCGCTTGCCAAATGCTGCAGCCTCAAAATGATGTCACTGATCCTGCTAGTGCATCGTTTCTTAGAACAGCTCCCAAGAAAGAACTTTGAATAGAACTAATATCCTGAACAATGTCACGCTTGCCACTCTGTCAGGAGAGTGGCCAAGGGACGTGCATCAGTTAGTGTGGAGCTAATGGTGGCCGGCCGAAAATCCGCAAGCTTATAAAATACCAAAAAACAACGGTCAACCTCAAAAATATCCGGTTGGTACACTGGATTCGACCCCAACTGAGCTGCTAAACTCAACGGCGTTGAACTAGAACAGAACGGGTATTGGGTAAGTTCTGTGCAAATTGTACTGGACCTTATATGGTTGATTAGCATCGCTGCCGCTGCCGCCGCCAGGTAAGTTTGACCGGAACCCATATAATTTAACGTTAGTTTCCTGGAAACACACTATGCCTCCACCAAGGTACTCATATCAGATAAACCAGAGACCTGGTCTACCAGCAACGGTGAAAGAACAGCAACAACCTTAACTAATGAAATATTCGATTAGGCAGAGAACTGTAGTAAATGTCATGGATGAAGAGATACTAGCTGAGATTATTAAGATGGATGAAACAACCGATTTGTTGGGGTGAATGTCTGAATAAATATATGAAGAATATTTAGAAAACAACCAAACCAGAAAAGTTTCCCCGCGACCTACATAACACCTGTCTCATCCCGTGGCTGCTAATTTACACGAACGAGTGGTTCTGTTTATTTGCTACTGGTTTAAACCATCTGTTTCGATTTGTTAAACATCAAATGTTTGTTGACAGCTTTCTTCTTAATATAACGCTTGATCGAGGCATAATATAGAATACAACATGCCATCTAAGTTTTTTCTCCATCCGTTAGGCCGTATATGATTTCTACCATTTAACCGATAATATCACGTCGAATATTTACTAATCGTTCGAACTGCCTCGTAGGCGTGTGTTCAATGGTCGAGTAACCGGTTTCAAACAGTGTTTCTCATTTATCTGTCCCACCATTTATATAAGTTAGTCAGACGCGTGAAATAAGAAAATGTATGACTCAAATATAGTGACAAAACAGATAACTATGTTTAGTTCGCACCAACTAAATCGCCGAATACTCGTAAATAAGCAAAAGTAACATAGTCTTTCATACAAAAGGTTTATTCTTCGTATCAGTTGCTTTTGAGTACATAACGCTGGATGACAAAAAGTTAGAGAATGAAACCACGGTGAGCATCAATACCATGGGTTTTCAGTTGTGTAGCAGTATGTCGGAGTAGTTTGCACGGTCACTCAAATGACCTGTTGCCATTGGATGTTCAACAATCGACGAAGTTGGAGTCCGTGTTACCGAGCTAACAGTTTGTCGGCTCCTTGTGAATAATGCCGTTACACTTTTAACGCGGTCTGTTTCGAGTTCACTCTTAATAAAACATTTAGACGTAAGTTCATGACAGCGGAGTTCCGGATAATTCGAGGATGCATACTTCAGGTGACGTTTATCTCAATACTGAAGTATTGCTGGTAATTAGTAGGGTGGTGGGCTGTTATAAGTTGAATATCCTCCAAAGTTGATCGCAGCTGTCACAGACCCACAGACTTCCCGGTCAGTCTTTTCCGGAGGAAAGCACAACACTCGAGTTTCTTTCTTGTTAGTGCTCGTCAGTAGTGCGTGTCTTTACTACTGTTGGAACAAAAATCTTTGGCCACCCTTTCATGAAGAAAACCTTTTCACCACTGCACAAATGACTTCGGATTAGGTGTAAATGAAACATCAAATACAAACGGTTAGCCACACTCTGTACAGCAATACGGCTCAGCTGTTCCACATGCCCGTATGTACAGCTTTTGTTTGTTTGCGTCCGTAATCACGGTCTTGGGTAAAGCAGGAATATCACTGATGCCGTGAAACAGAAGTGCTTTGAGCGCATTCTTTTGGCGATGGCTGAGGAGATTTCGTTGTGTCGTCGAATGCAAGCATCGTAAATGTTGGACTACGACTTCACTGTGTGACATGGGGATTCATGACCTCAACAACAATGGTGTTGGACGTCCTTCTGAGGTGAATATCTCCGTAACATCACCTGAACACATAAGCTTAAGAATATTCCGTCAGCATTTGGAAGCCAGTTATGGAAAAGTGGCATTAAAGAGTAGACTCACAGGTCTGTATCACCAAGAGTTCCGTAGGACTTTTCTCAAGGTGCCTATGCATCCTTATACTGCAGGTGTTCTCCGTGCATACTAACATAGGATTCAAGGTTAGACAGTGGACAACCTATAATTCAGACACTTTGGGACTGGAGCTTTTGGTGAAGATTGTTGGTGATCCATCCGCAGTTTCTTCAGATAGCCGGTGCCATATGCGAATTTCTGCCTTAACAGTAGAGTTGGGTACTTATTGCACGTTCTCATGTGTCAGCCTTGGTCCAAGTTTCTCTATGAGAATAAGAATGAGGGGGAGACAGAAAAGCGGTATCCACAGTTATGATTTTAACAGTGTCTAAGTTATTTTGTCGGCCACCCTATTTAAGTCCGTAGTGATCGTTGTCGTGTAAAGTAAAAACCGTGTATTTTTTATGTGGTTGACACCGGTGTTGATATGCATTCGAACATTCACCATATGGTTCTTTCAGTGTTCGTCAGTCATCGCATGTGTAAAGTGTGTTTAAAATGATCGGCAGTACTGGTTCAAACGAATTCGCCTGAAGTCAATGCAGGCGAACTGCCAGGGAATCCTCTGAATGGGCAAGTACCACGACATTATCTGCATAGGGCTGGCAGCTGGAATTCTGTCTGCGTACAGTGGCCCACCTGTTGTTTGGTAGTACTCTTATCCTCTATAGAGGTGGAGTTTGTAATACAGACGGGTTTAAATAGTCGAGTGCTTTGTAAACAACCAGCCGTTTCCACCTTAGTTGGTGCGACCAGTACTCGCTTGGGTGTGTCAGTTTCCTTTGGTCCAATAGAGGTGGGAGATTAGCCTTTGCTGTTGTTATCGTTGTTGCTTTAAGTAATGCTATCGTCGACATTATTATTGGTATTCTTATTGGTGGCCCGCTTTCCGCACATTAATACTCTTTTTTGGTGGTGGCTCACTGGAAAATAAGCATTTCACACCCCCACAAAGCATCGTTCAGAACTAGTGATGGAATTAGTCTTCTATGAAGAAATCCTGAGACTGGATCGTGACGAAGCTGAACGATTGAATCAGTCACGGTCCTTCTTGTACCTATTTTGCGCCCCTAACGGTGGCATGTATGAGAAGCGGACGCACGGTCCGGCATGAGTTACTGGTTGAAAAGTGTTCAGGCTGGGATAACCAGTAGGCCTACTCCGTAGTGTAGGGATCGAAAGTTGAGGTTCGTAAGGTAGAATAACGTTAGGGTGAAGTCACCATTCAGAAGTCATTATTTTGTAGGAAGGTTAACTATGCATGTGAGAAACAAGTGAAGATGGGCGTTGTGCAATTTAGTCTTTGAGATGAGAGATGTTGCTGGAATGAGTGAAAGATCTGCTGGTATTGATGTGTATTACCGAAACGCTTAAAGTTCTGAGGATTATATTGCGTCGATAGGATGGATATCCTACTGAATGTGACTAAAGAAGATCTCAATGATATAGGTTTATTGTTGAGATGGCTGCGGTGGATCGACACCTCTATGTCTGAGTACCAGATTTTTGTTTCCTAACACGTATTGTTCGCTGTTTACTAATCTCCAGACTGCGGTTCGGAATGGGTGCCGGTTGTAGAAAATTGAAATCTATCCGTCACCCATCTTCAAAGAACGGCGTGTCTGCTAGAATGCGGAACGATACGTATTATATCGTTGATCAACGGTGTCTTGAAGCTGGAAGTTGGATGAAACTGTTACTTTTATTCGGAGGGGTGTACTTGCTACCTGCATGGTTATAAACCCCAGAGTCATAAAGTGTTGATGGCATCAGGTTCAAGTAAAATTAAAGCCGGTGACAATGGACACGGGGCAGTTTGCTGAGTTTCGTCGGTGAGTTCCAATGTAGTGTTTGAATCCGCTTGAGTGTTTGCACCCTGTGCTACAATGAAGTCACGATAGAGAAGTGCCAGTTTCGATAGGGCCAGGATGTCGTTTGTCAAGATTCACATGTATCTCCTTGTTGGTGAGTACAGCCAGAAAGTTTGTGTACCAGGTGTGCGGGTAGGAATTTTAGGATTATTGACCGGGTCCACACCACGGATAGTTTACAAATTCCCTCTCGTGGTCGTGTACGAACAGTGTGACGTCACAAGGATCTGTACTATGCGGTATATAGTTTGAGTTCCAGTGAAAGCGGATGTTCTGGGAATGTATGAATTAAACGGGACCCGTGACTTGAAGAGCATGACGTCCAGGGACAGAGTGGCTCCAGTGGTGTGTAGAAATTATGACCGCAAGGCATAAGGTTTGTGAGGTGACTAGGCACGCAGCTTGGCGATGACAATGAAGTGTCAGTCGACTTCAGACGGGTTACAATGGACCATCAGCCTCTTATGATAGAGCTTAAAGTACAGGAGAGGTACACCTGCTGTTTGACTAGATCAACTTTAATCGAATGAAACATTTGAAGCACATGACTCAAGAAGCACCAAGCCAGGCACAAACCTAGTTATACTGGCTGGGGAAATGAAATAGGCTGTATATAGCTCAAACAAGATGGTTAAGATCGAACCGTGGAGCCACTCAGTAAGATTGAGCAATAAATCTACCTTGATTTAGTTCGCGTGTTAAGCGGCATTAGTGTGGATATGTAGTCATTCAGTAACCCAGTTGAGAAGATACGAACCATCTTACTTGCCCATATACATGAGGTGCCCGAAATATGTGCAGGGTGAAAAAAATATAAACACCTGAAGATGTTAAGCCCAGACTAATACGATTTGTATGATTGACAATGGGTTGTACGCTCGACTGAACGCGTCTACCGATTATAACAACCGCGTAATCGGTGCAATACCGAGTGGTCGACCAAGTCAATGGGAACGTCTGGCACAGTGGGAAAATTGGGTCGAAATCCGGTGTCCTGCTTCTACATTATTGATTGCAAAGCCTACCTCAATAACCGAAACACATTTAAGGTGAGCTGTCAAGAATGTGTGTAACTGATGCAACTCTGGTCACAGTAATGAAGAAACAGTACTTTGGAGGCATCACCGAGACTGATCTTATCATGGGAATTCGCCGGTTGATTTGTGGTATGATCAATACAACCATAGGCACTACCAACTCATCGTGGTAGAGGTTTAACTACTAACGTAGTCGACATCTTTTCTTCAAGTTCGCATGTTTTAGCGCATGTGTTGTGAACTGTGTGGACGAGTAGATGAGCTTTGGTATTTGCATTGCTTTAGACACTCAATTTGATTTTCTGAAGTACCCATAAGGGGTGTGCACTCTTATGAATATTGGTAACAGCATAACTTAGGTTAAGTTGTGCACACATTGGGACTTCTTAACTCAATACACATGCAACTATGCTTGTTGTTTAAGTACACGTGAATCAGACTTCAATCTCTTTTAAAATCCTGCTTCTAGGATACTGATACGTCAGTACGTTAGTAGTTAGTAAATTAGTGCGGCTCATTCGAAGTTACATAAAACTTTAGCAACATCCTACCGAGTTCCATGATGACCACTGGGAAGCTTCTTACCACTGTACATGTTCATTGCACGAGCGGTGTTTGTGGGTGACGGGTGGTTGATGCCTTTCGACCATCAAATGGAATATCAAATACTATTGGATTGACTGTTACCAAAAACATTTTAATGGTGGTAGGGTAGTCGCTAAGACTGGTTTACAAAAGCTGCCCAGTGAAATTATGACGCGATACGAGTAGATTAATGGGCATCATCACCACCAGGTACGTATTTAGGTTGAGGTCATTTCGCAATCAGGGGGAACTGTACAGAAAGCTGGCAAACCTCGTCAGCGACGTCACATGGTGATAATTGATCAAGTATTTACGTTCCAACTAGCAGTGCTCTCAGTTCCAACCGAGCTTCTGTGGAGCACTGGTTGATATCAACCGCTTGCAACATTTCAGCAATGTTCTTCCGTGGACGGTAATAGTCACAGTTTAATGGTTCTGAGTATAATTGGACGTAACGTTGGTAACGCCGAATACTAAAAGGAACGAGAAATGAAACTAGTTTCTAAAATGTGCTTTCCGTGTGGACATGATGCGTGGAACAACCACTGGCAACTTCTCGATATAAAATGGCTTCCTAAAAAAAACATAAGTTTGTACTGTTCTCTCGTTTCCACTAAACCGCAATTTGATTACGTTATATTGGTAGTCTTCAGGAACTCATTGGCTAATGGAATCCAGGAAACCACGGGGTACGTGAAGCTGAATATGTTCACAGCAGCTCAATATAGGTGTGTACTCTGCGTGCACATGAATAGCATCGCAATAACAAAATGAATGTAAATGTATCCGTTGTTGCAACGCAACCGAGTACATAGATATTTAAATCAAGATAGAGATCCTTAGACGAGGTTACTGTTCATCTGGCTGTGTTCGTCTGCATGAATTGTACCGTAACTTCACGTTAGATCACCGTTAAACGACACATACTTGGAAGAACAGAAGACCACAGGGAAAGGAACGGAAGGTACAGAAAGTTGCTTGGAGTGTTTATTAACGCGAACATTCGTGGTCCTCAGAAAACAGTAAAAATACAGACCAATGGATCAGTCCTACAAAAGTTAAACTTGATTGGTCATCTGTGGATTGAACAGACATGACCAACGCGATATTGGAAGTAACAGATCCAGTTGATGTGCATCAGCTCCATCGACCGAAGCCTCCTTCAACACTACCAAGACGTTGCTGATGGAACAGGTATGAAAACAAACCTTACTTCTATAAGGGCAATGCCGATACAAACGATACTGAGACTGACTACCACAATAAGTTGTTTATTCGATAATACAGACACACTTCACAGTTAGTGGTTTACAAGTGTTCTCATTTTGTATTCCCCTTCATTTCTCAAACTGAGGTTTTTAATACCTTAAACCGAATGTCATCAACTCCCTCGTTCACCTGCGTTATCAAAACGCCGGGATCGTGCAAAAGGTAACTAAATAAAGTAGTTATTATGATACCGTGTAAGGTTCTATGGGTTCAGAGATCAGTGTGATGAAGTAGCTTGGTGCAACCACACTAACGTTAAGTTGAATGTCAGTTAGAACAGGTTGTAAGCCCTTACTTCCGGAAGTTTGAAGCGTCATTCCCTTCCTTCTTCAGCCTTCCCCTTATGCACTCACAACGTCCCATCGAGATGACACTACCCCTTCAGAACAACACTGCTTCCCACCATTAAGAGTAACACAACTTCTGCAGCCTGTGCGGAAAATGGTATCCGCTGAATGTTTTAAAGGATTTTCAGCTCAACTTATTTGTGATTAATTTAGGTCTTTCAAACTACACAATTTTCTCTTCCTTGAGTAGCTAGTTATATTGGTGACCATGTCTCACGGCGGTACAATGCATTGTCTGTGTGATTCTGTCGGTAGCTGGAAAGTCAACACTCAACCACTTACAATTATCTTCAGGGTCATTCTACATTGAACCATCTAACTGAAATCCGTTATAACATTTATACAACTATCTATGCTTGCAAACACTTAAATATACTGTTAGAAAAGCCGAACAATTTTTTCGCTTTCTGTGAGTAAACACCGAGCAAATTGGAGGTACAACAGAAGTCACTACCCAGAAGGTACTGTTTCAACCTAAAACAAATTAAATACAAGTCTATAATTTTAGGGGAATATTGAGTTATTCACTTTGATTTTTTCCTCTCAGAGGATATGTTGGTAGTCCCGTCTTGCTTTGAAACCGCTCCTGACGATTTAGTGTAATACACTCAGTAACGCGTAGTCAACAGTTCCATGGTGCTGATTCAGACGTTCGGATCAAAAGGAGTGGCTCATTCGAAATCGTTGGAGTCTAAACGGTATTATCAACCACAATCACATCAGGAGCGCAAGTTATTTGGCAGATAGTGCGTTCAAAATGAAGCAAACAAAATTGACCTCGTAAAATGGTAACCAGTCAACAAGAAATGAACTCGTCATAACAATCAAACATATATGGAGACGAGAGCACATCATAGAAAATCAGGCAAGAAAGTCTTAGTGAGTTTGCAATGACAGTTAAAGAAAAGAAGAAAACGGTTACACTCCGTTCGTGTAGCTATGATGGAAAATTAATTACAATTTTAACTGGAGGAGTAGAAATGCAAGGTAAGGGCAAATTTAGGATCAGTTTTTGTACAAACCAAAATCATACTTCAACGAACTTGACAACGGAAGTCGCATCAAGCCTAGGGTACCAGAAATACCAGACAGTCTTCAACACACCCAAGAGGTGACTTGGAATAAGGAGTCCGAAGACTGCTAGTGGTAGAGCATAACATATCGTGTACAAAGACAATTTGTTCACTTCCTGTCAGTTACTTCGGCGAAAATAGTACAAGCTATTTAACGTGGGTGGACTTGGCAACAAGTGAGACGAAAGCAATGTGTTTAGGAGTCGCAAGTCAAGGACATTCTAGACACACGGGCATGAGGGTGTCATTGCTCACAATTCCGGTATCAATGTGGAAATCTCAAGATATACATGGTCAAAGCTTAAGGGGTAACAATTGGTGACCACATTGACTAGAGCTGCAAGGGTCAGCCTGAATTCTCAGATGAAACTCTAGTTGCGGCATGATTAGATGCAGAAGAGTGGAGAAGGTACAGCAAGAGAAAGTAGGAGCTAGCAAAGGAGAGCAAGGGAGATTTTCATTTGGTTCTGCATACAAAAACACGGTTGGTCTGTCAAATTGTCACAGCCTTTCCATATCTCATACTGTGGCAGGATTCCGGACGACACGTTAAGTGAATGTCAGTTGTTCCATCCACTCTGTATCGTGTTTCCTCAAGGTGTTCTGTAATGGCGATACGCGTAGTCCCGTTTGTCGAATCAGTCAACCATCCGCAAATGTGCTGAATGATGTGTGCTCCCAGATGCCTTGACAAGTGGTTGACGCAGCTGCTTCCGGGGGTACAGCTAAACTCACGGATCACGTTAGAAGTGACTGGCAAAGGTACTGGGTCCTTTTTTGATGGCGATGGTGTCAGTGTCATTTCTCCAGTAAGCATGAGTTCTGGAGGGTCGTAAGTACGCTTGATGGCTGACGTGAGTCTGCATTTCACAATATCAGAAACTTTATTCCATCGGAAAGCTAGAGAGGTAAACACATTTTCTTGGCATGTTTTTGATAAGAAGTTTCAGACCGAGCGCTTAGAATATTCACCAATAAAACTTAGGGGTAACCATTATCTAACAATGCTACCGGTACTAACTGCATCTTGTGTTCTAACTTATCGAGTGTAACAGTTCGACGCGCTCTAGTAAATAATGTGCGCCTAAGTCCATCTTTGTAGGACACGGACGCGAACATTTTCAGATGAAAATACTTATATGGCCACGTGCTTTTATGGTATGTACTCTAAGCTAACAGAATGTCTGTCCTTCTAAGTAAACGAATGTGAACTAACAATTTGTTCAAAATGCTAACTGTCAGACATCTTCAAACGAGGCAACGAAGTGTTAGCGAGCGTAGAAAGCTGACAAGAGAAACCAGATGAAATTCGAATGTAACGAACGCGTTGTGCGTTGAGGTGTAGCTAAACAAAAAAACACCTACACGTACAATGAGTGATTTCTTAAATGTGGAAATTTTCATCCGCGGTTCTCAAAAATGAATACATTTGTGGAGACAAGTTATGATGGCGAAATTAATCCCGCAACATTTTATTTACGTCCATTCTTGTTGTGCCCTCATTGGTCACAAAAACGCAACAATATTCTATCCCAACATTGACGTGATTAATCTCTAAATGTCACACCAATCAAATTCTGAGCGTATTGCATCCCGAAACGGCCTTAATTCACTCCTAAATAATCCATAGTGCGTGCTATCAAGGTAATCAGTAGGAAATTTGGTTGATTTGATGTTTCTTTAAAGGAACTCGACGTAACTTGTAGCTGATGCATTGCAGCTGTGGATGCAATAACAAGAAATATGCCATCTGCGTACTTTCCATAAGAAGGAACTAGTATTTCACCTAAAGCCTATCGCTCTAACTAACCAATCAGTGTATCTGCTAATACAGGATCTAGTGGGATGCCTATCATGACCAGAAAACCCAGAAAACCTCAAATCAGGTAACTCCAAATGGCTCTGTGACTGCCCGGAACTGCCGTCTCTCGAAATTCCACAAGGAGTGCGTTCCAATGAGACCCACACTTTCTGTAACCAACTCGACGCGTCACGATGCTTAACACATGATGCACAGGTTGTACCAGTTTCCCTATAGTAACTGATTAGAAAAGAACGAAATATCGCAGTACAAGACACCCTATTCCCTACCACCTACATATTTCCAATTAATTTGGAAGTGTTATTTTAAAATATTGACGAGTTTTTGTATAACCCTTCGGTAGCCAAAATCTTAAGGGCTTTAGCAGTCAACTTATTTGTATTCGCAACGTGGAAGCGATTTAAGTTAATGGACGAATAGTGTCACCTGATTTTTGGTAACGTTCTTTTTGTAACAGAGGACTATGTCAAAGTAATCCCAGTAGAACCGAGGCTCTGTAGCAAACAGTTGCCGTCCTGACGATACAGTGAAAACCTATTTTGTTTTTGTTGTGGGTTCCGTTTATGATGAGTATATCTTGCTTTATCCACATACTCTGATGAACGGTTTGTTTCCGGAAACTAGGAAAGTGGACGTGAGTACCCATCGGTTATCAGAAGCGTGGCAAAAACCAGACTTCAGTTTTGAATGGATGTGGAAGGCAGTCATTACAAAACGCAACGATGACAGAGGATGAATCAACTAAAACAATCACACATGTCAGTTTTCGATTTTGAACGAAGTAAATTAGGAATTTAGCAGCCCGACGAGGAAATGCAATTCACTCAGAATTGAAAGGTAAAAGTATCTGGTTACACAGACGTAGGCTAGTTGATTTATAGGATCAATACTGAATTTGCCTAGGAAAACGTGGATCGTGAATTTTCAGCCTCACTTCCGACAGCTGATAATCAATTCGAATTCTAGGTTTACACCACCCCGAGGATAATGATATCTGATATCCTAAAGTGAGTGGCTCAGCGTTTGCTTTGCAGGATCAGTTTTGCAACTCCCAACTTTTTATAAACATGGCTTAAGGGCAAACAGACACTAAAAAGGTAAAGGCTTTCATTATTATGTGTAACTATGACACTCTCCAAATAAACCACTTATATATGAACTGTGCATGGGTTTAAGCCCCACGAACAGTTCAACAAATTCAGTTCAGAGAATGCTCCCTGAGTGCCTGATGTACTACCACTTTTGACAAAACTGTGATATTTTATCTATCTGTGTCATATTTGTTCTCCACCGCCCTGGCAAGTTCTGCTCACAACTGATCCATTGAGGCTTGTTCACTGGATTCGACCAAAAAGCTCATTAGTGTGCGCCCACATATATTTTTTTATTGATTTTGGCATGACATATCAACTTCCAATTTTTCTTCCCTACTGCGTTAGTATGATCATTAACTGAGACGTCGCTGGAAGGTTATAGCAATGCCAAAGAAACCCATAAGATCACGCCAAACTGGTGTCGGGGTATGTTAAAGTAATAGCGAGGCACACTAATTTAATCCCAGACATTCTAATGCGAAGGAATACTATGCAATTCCTGAAAATTTCTTATGTGAATATTCATGATGATCGCGTGACTAGCGCGCATGAACACGACCAGTAGGGAAAGTTTCATTTTGTTGAAACGCAATGGTTTGAGTTATTTAAACCCGTTCTTCACAATCTCATCTGTTGTCACCTATTGTTGGAGAATCCCTATTTTGCGTCCAAAACCACCTCTTTTCTCGAGAAAGCGGCTTCACCTAATCAAAATTAGCGGAGATGTCCAGAACAGTCGAGAGGTAACTCCCGTTAGTTTTTGCCTGTTCGACCTTTATTCTGCTATGCTCAGTGGTGGCTTTGTGACGTTAACCATACTTGTACGTCGCCAAACATCATCTAATTATCCTGTAATTTACTCTCTGAGCCATACCTCGTTGGAACGGAACAAAATTGCTTTTGGCATGGATCTTTTGGTTTGTCTAGGGACCACATAACGGGAATAGTCACGTTATTTTCGGAACCAGGATTCTCCGTGTTACCTATCCCGAGGAGGAGAATCCAATTTCTATCCAGCACATTACTATACCCTAGATGAATCGGCACATTCTTTCGAGTGTTTGCCACACCTATCTTATTTCAGATAACCGCTAGATGTGAACTGCAGGATCACTTTTTAGGAGCCGATGTTTCAAACTCAACAGGTTTATAGTGGCTGGTTTCCTCTTCTCTGGATGACGGTTCTCAAATCCTTTGCGGCTACTCCGCATACACTAGACAGAATCAAACCTGAGAAATTCAACGCAACGAACTAACCTTCGAGGATGTTCTTCAGCTGCATTAGTTGATACCGTTAACAGTTTGCCAACAACCAGGACTTGAAGCACCGTGTCTACTTGAAGTAGGTATCAGGAACACACCAGCAATTTGGTGCATCATGTGTATGGAACCTATGATCAACACTACTGCGCTGATTGAAGACTAGCGTCGAACCTGGTCATCAAGTTCTGTCACAGCGACCGGCATAGGCATTCTTTAGACTGATTTGTACCCGTATGTGCGTCGCACACAGGTTTTCGCCACTCCCTCATCTCATGGACGGGGAGCTGTTCCTTGGGCCTTCGTGTGTGCGTCTCTCCATTTGCGCAATCAATTCTGTCATCCTATCAAACTACCTATGTGACTGCTTCACCAAAACTTGACACTGGGTAGCGCTGAATGGGATGTGAACGACCGTGTCCGAGATAGACAATTCGCCGTTCAGTCAACCGAACTACCATGGTAAACCCACCACCGTATCTCCAATGAACTTGTCCGTACACGCCCTGTGATTAGCCTGCTGATACTGTCAGGCACGCACTCAGGCCACTCACTTCTCTAACATACCGTACCCAATATGCAACCCGCCCCTATATCGATAACCTATCGCTGAGTAGTTCAAGAGTTAACGAGACCTTCAAAAATGGCTATGTGTATTCCATGAATGTCCGGCGTGGTCGACTGTTCCAACTCTGCCGGCAACGTTAGTGTCAGTGCCAAAACCGAATTACCTTGCTCATGGTTTCGCTCAGCACTTGACCGCAAACACTGTCACAACTACTCAAGTATTACCACACCCGCCTACGTAACGCCTAAAGAGAACCGACTACTCACTGCTACACACCGTGCTAAACAGCACACATTACACCGAAGTCATCAAAGGAACTAGAAAATATACTGTACCACTGGGATGGTTTTCGACTACAAGTCTTGCACAGGTTTATCTGGCAAACGAACAAGTCCGTCATACTTCATACGCTTCCACTGTCTCAAGTGGTGATTCGGAATAATCCAAATTATCTGCACTTTACTCTAGGGACTGATAAGTTCAAACACCTTGATAAATTACCGATGAGTGGTGAGGTGATTTGGTGTTTATAGTCAGGATCACCCAAAATCGGTTACAATTGAACTGTCTATGGAAATTCAAAAGCTGTGGACAACTGTGGGCGATGTTCAATGTATATAAAATCCGAAAGTCCTTACTACTCGTCAGTAACCATTTTCCGTGATTTCAACTTGTTCAGAAGTCCCAGTCGAGGAGTCATCGATCGGACCTAACAGGAAAGACACTATCTCCTCAAGAGGCAATCGGATAACCTAACCATTACTTATAAGCAAGGTGGTTGGTCATTCATATATGATGGCGCAGTGGCCAACACGGTCGCTGAAATTCCAGTCCAAGCCGTGGTAAGGATGTGTACTACCGACGAGTTCTAACGAAAGTGAAACTGGAGCCTAGCTCCTATTTTGGAAAGGGGGCGGATGCAAAGTCTATAGAAATGTGATAACTTTAATCAATTATAAGTGATGTTCAAAATAAAGACATTTCAATCTGCCGGCATGTCCTGTGAACCGTTTATGTGTCCGGGGCGCCGAAGGGTTTCAGAAACGGCCGCACAGTAGATAAAATGTAAAACTAATGACTCGATTTGATATGTTTGCGAATTCTCCCGATCACTCAAATATGAATGGCTGCCGTATGGTCTGCGTTTCGCACGCGTATTACTTAACTGAATTAAATTCCGTGAAGCCGCCCAGTAGATGAAGAACTTGGTGTGATGGTTGCCATAGCGGTCTCATTCAATGCACAAGATTCTCTTCGATAATATAAAATAGGAATAGTTGATTGATTAACGCACAGTCGGTCGTGACTGATACCGAATAACACCGATTCGGAATCACAATGGAATTTTGTGGATAACACATTAGGCATACTAGTAGTCGTTTCATTTGCTGGACTGTAGTTGTCTCTGTCGGATTATCACATTTCAGTTGGTCCTTCTGTTTCACCCTGTAGGGAAATGTTTCTTGGCCGGTTTAGTTAACGACCTACTCTCACTGTTCTTTTATTCCACTGTGGAAAAATAGTGAATAAATAATCTGGTAATGATCAAGAGTGAGAACCTATTTTGTCCCTTGAACCCGTGTTTGAAATGGTTCTAATGATGTACCCGCTTCTTGCCGACTACAGCCATTCACTGTACACAGTTCACTAACAGAAAACAGAGGTTTAGCTAATTGGCCTCAGTGAAATCAGCTCAAAAGCAGTGAACATTTCTGTAAGCTTGTTCCTCCAAAGTCTTTGCGGGAACAATCGGTACGTGTCTTACATTGGAAATGCAAGTACCCCCCGTTTGTTAAAAATGTAGACCGTTCCTTTAGATAGCCAAGAAATTAGTTCCAGATTTGTTTTTTGATGAAACGATTATGAAAAAATCTCTAAATCTAAAAGCTGTAATAACACTAAAGTAAGTCAATACAAAGAGGTAAAATCCAATCGGAGGAACTTCTTCATCGCAGTCTTCAATAAGCAACTTCCACCAGACTTCCAGAATCAGACATCATCCTAGTCGGAAAAGTGAGATTAGGGCTATTTGCTCACATTGTCCTGTAATGGACTGTACACTAGAAAGTCTCCGCGATCCATCACAATTCATGTACACGTTTGGTTTCCGTTGTACCAAAAGCGAGCAACGCTAACTTCACTCGGAAATAATCGCATCCTAGTTGTGTGAACCCAGTCGGTAGGGTGAATACCAGGTTGAGAGGATCCCAGTAGACTACCGTTTCACTGACACGCGTCTGCTTATATATACTTACGGGAAAACCTCAGCCTGATAAACTGCTTGTCGGTTATAGTGCCATCCGATAGCTGGAACATCCTTTTAGATATCAATATAAATGAATTACCTGATTAATTCATCTGTGTCACCCTGGTCAGGAAGTTGTATGAACACTAAGGTCTATGTACCTTATACATTTTCAACAATTGTATGACGAACACCGGCGCATTGTGAATAAGGAATTTACGCAAAAGAACCAAAGAACACATCACCCCAACAATTCACACCCCTGCCCGACTTATTCTAAGCCTTGTACAAACATTTTACCGTACTATGACAACCGACCCTAGATGCCCACATAATAGTGTGAGTGAAAGCTTCCAAATTGCGCGGTGTACTGTTATGTATGTGCATAAACCGCAAATACGTGCATATGCATTGACACATCACACTTATCTGTAGATCCAAATGACACGACTTCACTAGTTTTTTTGTGTCACGGTCTGTGGCACTAGGGACAGAAAAATGACAGAGACCATTAACTGAGTTAGCCAATGTACTGTGCTCTTTTGTGTTTAAGGTGAATAGCTCATCCAGAATCTACATCTGGTCCTCGAGTATACGATCAACCAACTGCAGAATCGAAGCAATTATTGACAATAACAGTGGTAACCTGACAGTGAGAAAACCGATTTTTATTGGTCGAACAATTCCTCTCTCAGTTTCTACTGAAAAATATCGCTGCTTTCTTTCAATCGTGTGACCTGCGCAATGGAACGTAAGAGTACACGTCGATTGAATAATGCGTAACTACACTACTGATAAGTAGCCAGTAACTCACTAAATATTACTTGTAACTTGTTCAATTAATTTTAGCGTTTGTATTCAGGTGGATTGGTGGATCGTGCACTTTTTAAATGATGTATTTAACGTGAGTTTCATTCCGTTGGAGCCCGTCATCGTTGTGCAGTTTACCACATGCGAAGTGTAGACTCTTGCTATGCTTTGACGAAGCTTTGCCATTGACTTCACGTTAGGCACGACCGAATTGTCAGATCGAAGCGCTCAATCACTGGCTTGTAAGCAATTCATGCAAGTGTATCGTAAAACGGAACTTCCCGTGTGTATAGCATGAAAACCAATGACGATTGTCACGTAAAGGTTAGTTATCGTTCGTAGGTCATTACTAACGTCAGTCAGAAGGTGAAGTATCGTGGATAAAGAAAAGAGTAGTGGTTGACCCAAATAACAGAACTGACGACAGACGATACATTTGCCATTCTGGCGCGAGTATATCGATGGTGCGCTGCCTGGCGTGGTCAAAGTTAGCTTGATCTGAGAGAACGATCGGAAAGCAATATGCAAAATTTCCACTTTTTGTAAACAATTGATCTTGCGTGTTAATTTACCGATCTGCGTAACTTACGGAGGTTACAAAATGTCCTCTTAACTGGAAGTGTTAATCAGCTTAATCCAATCTAAGCTATTTTCCATTTAACCAAGATCTGACCAGCTTGCTATATCACATGAGCAAATTCTGCCAACCGAATAACAGTCCTTTTACATAAGACAGCTTACTCCCACAACAAACTTGAACAGTAAAGTCAGAAACATGTTTTTTGTACAATGTACCACTCGATCACATTTCACTGCATCTCATCAGCTATATATGGCAGTCCACATTTTTCCGTAACGGCTTGGCACACGTTATAAAGTCGATATATTTACTATGAGCAACACCAGAATTCTCTGCTTGGGCCGCGAATAGACGAGTACAAAGTGTAGTCAAACAAAAAGAGAAGAGCGCTCCGGCAAATAGTTTAATTTTGTCATACAAAACCGGGATAACTGTGGCCACTTTGGCTAGCGTCGTGTTTGCGCATCCAATAACTCTGAGTACAAAGAGGAATACCACAGACTTCGATAGGGAATTCCATTTGTTCACGCGGAGAATGGCAACCGCAGCGAGCTAGTGGAGTGCCCAAGGGGGTAGACTGTCAGCATTCACACAATTTTAAAATCAGCTTCCGAGCAGTTAACGATGATTTCAGTCGTATACAAAAATCTGAACGGATCAACTCTAACGGAGATGAAAATATTGTGGTTGGGCTACTTTCAACCAGAAAACAGAGATATTCCAAAAGACTGTTGATAAGGGTACTTGGGCACCTAGGTTTTCTCGGTTGGTTAAAACCTGATGTGAAATGCAAGGCCCTCAAGCACAACTGGTTGCATTTTTATGTGAGCATCTAATCTCCCAGAATGAGTTAAGTGATTCTTTGCTGTTATTTTGTACTCAGCACCGATCAGTAGTAGGACTTTTGGTGAACGCTTCTCATTTAGCCAGTTACCGTTTCGCACGATTCGGCAAAATTTTATCAGGTCGTGCAGAATGACCACCAAACAGTTAAATGTGACAGTCGGTCAGCAGTTGTAAAACGGCCAGTAGAATCACGAATCTGAATCTGGAAGTTATGTGGAGAAGTAAGTGGATCGAGACCCTAGGGTGGTTAGTTCAACGATTGCACGAACATTCCCGCGGCACAGGATGACGATGATTCTATCTGTGCACAAACTGTCACTTAGTTCACTGAAAGGAGTGAGAAAGTCTCCCTTGGTCTCACTTACAATGGTGTGAATTAGCGTGATTTACTAATAGTAAATATGCTACCAAAAATGGCTATTTAAAATGATCCGACATTCCAAGACAATAATGCATCAAATGGCAAATGGACTAGTGTAGGGGAGTTTGAATCGCTGAAAAGAAATGATTGCACTTTCCAGAGCAAACTCGGATCGATTGTGCTGCTCATTTTTGCCCGAATTTGCTCAACGCTGGAGCTACGGTGCCTACACTGGCGAAGATAAGACAGGCGCTGCGGATTCTTCTGAAAATTGATCGGCCGGCTAACGAAGACCACTCAGCACAAGCCACTTAAATTGTCACCAACATGAATCGCGTGCTCGTGTGTAGTAATGCAACGAATCAACTGTGAGGGCTGTACGAAGAGATGTACGGTGCTAGATACGGTTCGTTGAACCTCTGGTAGTTGAAGCTGACCATCTATCTTACTTACGAGTGTCATTATTAGTGTACTGTCTGCGCGAGGTGCGCTCAGGATGTTACCATGGTCAGATTTTCTTGCACACGTTTAAGTGATATGCCCAAATACATTTGAATTTCGTCTCCTTTTTGTGCGAACGATAGGGTAAACCCCGATATTTACGAAAAATAAAAAACAAATGTCAAGTTGAGTGCCAATTAAGAATATTGAGTTAGGCAAGTTGCAAACTAATGCCTGATTACAGGTGATTTAGCTTGCCTTCTAGATCGGTCACTAAAATCAGCACATTCCATCAAAATATGTTTCTTCCGGATGGCAGGTTCCAGACGAAACTGAAGCAGGAGAATAATAGCAATAACCTTGCTTCCTATCAGAACAGACGTTTTGGTACGGAAGCCTGCAATTCACGCAGTATGTTTTGGACCTTGACATATTTGTTAACACTAATGGCAGCTATGAATCACTAGTTCACACAGATGGTTGCCAACCCAACAAGTGGAAAGCAAACAGCGAAAGGTAAGCAAGAGAAAAGGAAGAGGCAACTACTAAAAACAGTTGTCTATACGAAAAAATTTACGACAGTACTAATTTCTATAGTACCACATGTTGCTTTCGGATGACTGTGCAAAATTTATGACTTCACTCCTGTATGGTCTAACGAATGAATTACCGTAATTCAAGAGCATACAGCAACGCAATTCTTGGTTAAGTTCAAAGGGAGTAGAATAAAGTAAGCGAATGTTGAAATAACATCAGCAGTTAAATAAGAGGTTATCGCAAATTGGCTTTCGTTCATCGTTATGGTTTGTACCAGGTGACAGCCCTATGAGGACAACCTTCCCAACGAACTCCGAGAGCGTGGACTGTTTTCATGGGAATCTTTGTCATAACGACTTCTCTTTGTTCGCATGGGCGCTTTCTTTGACGGGTTATACTTGCTCATAGTCGGTCGCTTGTATGTGTATTCCAGTGTCCGATCGAAACTACTGAAAGTAACAAACAATTTTTCACTGCATTGTTACGATGGCCAGTGAAACACAACGAAAGTTTTGCCGTATTGGTTATTTAATACTCCCTTGTTCAATACTTTTCATTCCAATGACAGTCTCTCAACTGTCAGTCTCCTGTACGTTCTGTACTATCATCACAAATGTTGATTGAATAGCTACACAAAAGAACGTGGCTATGACAAAAGGTGTCTGTCTGGTTAATACTCTGTTACAAAACAGGACAACGAAGATTTTAGTTTTCAACCACACAAGGTTCTCCAGCAGGCATTGGCAGGTTACCTTCGCCCAGAAGAAGTCGAAACACTTATCATTAGTTCCTCGTAATTTACAATGTTCATCTCATAACCCTGTTTTTGCACAGAAATCCGATTCTATGGGAACTAGTCAACGCTAATCGATAATTCGGAATTAGACTAGTTTCACCAGGTCAAAACAACAAAATATCGCCTTGCAGATTTGATGAGTTCAGTGATCTCGACCTGTCTTGGAAGTCCTAATCACGGGGTTATCGATTAGAGTTAACAGGATAGTTATTGTGTCTTCTCTCGAGACGATCGGGCAACCTGATCATTGCTCACAAGCCAAAGTGCCTGAGCGCTCCGAGTTGATAGTTCGGTCGTGCCTACTGTGAGGTGAATGGCGCAGTGGTGAACACGGTTGCTTCATCAAAGCGTGGCCGCAGTTCGAATCGCGGCCGTGGCAACCATATGCACTTCTGACGAGCTGTGATGAGAGCGAAACTCTAGTCTAGTGCTTCTTTTCGAAAGAAGCTGGCTGGAAAGTCTATCTAAATGCGAAGGCTTCGATCAAATGTGAACGATGGTCAAATTGAAAATTTGTCGATTCTGTTTTGCAACCTACTGATTGCTAATGGAGTAGTCGAGGATTGCATTAAAACGGTTTGAACATCAGTCACAGTGGATCGTAGATTTCGTGTTCCGGTTGAGTTATCTGTCAGTCTCTTTTGAAATGAAGCTCTAGATATGACTCGTCATTAGGACATACGTGTAACTACCGCCAGGATTTGAACTACGGTCTTCGTTCTTAGGAGACGATGTTATCCACCAATACACCGGTCACCGTACTGTAAGTATGACCCAACTGCCAATTCTGAACGCTCAGACTTCTTAGCCCCAGGGTTGTGGACTAAACTTAACAGCAATGTTACAGTGTCTCTTATCTCTATGCGGTTAGTCAGTGTGGGCGGTACTCACGTGTAAATATGAGTAGACTTTTACTGAACTGCCGTACAAAGTCCTACTGACGGGCACTCACAACAACTAAACTCGAGTCTAGTGCAAGTTTTTTTGAAAGGGACTGGTTGAGAGGTCCATTTAAATAGGAAGTCCGAAAATCGTTTACCAGTGGTTTCAATTTGTGTTAACCGAAATCCCCAACTGTTTGATGGTTGGGTCACTTTTGTTTCTCTGTTAGATATCAGACAAAATCTACGGTTATACGTATGCGTCTGATAAAAATAAATAGTTTTTATCATGCCCCAGTGTCATTTTTCTTACGGTGCTTGGTATCCATTGTGAGATCTAACTTGCCTTTCGGTTTAGTCCTTTTATGTGGTAACACGCTGAATACACACCACAAACATTCAGCCGTTTAGCCGTGATACGGACAGGTCAGAATTATTACGTGTGTCCTAAAATCCTGTATTATTGATGGAGAAGCTGAATGCTTGTTTTTAACGATAACAGCCTTATCCCAAAACACCTTAAAGCTTATGGCTTCCGCCCATAGGGTTCAGAAACAGCGTTGTTTTAAGAATTAAGCACAATTAACTTGGGGTTTTGTCTGTTTCATGTACTTAACAGAATGGAACTGTAAACAATGCCGGTCGCTACCATCCTCTTCATTTAATTAAGTCACCTCCGTGAGACAAGTGTACATCCAAGAAGTGAACACAATATAGCAGTAACTCTCACGGATTGCACGGTACCGAGATGGTCTTAACACTAGAATGTATAATTCCTCATACATAGTCCTGATTGCTTCATTAAACGCACGAGTCGAAATCACATCCACTAAACAGCGAATGCATTACGAAAATTACCTGAGTCATGTGCGTTGGTGCCGGACAGTGTTAAGTAAAAAGAATTTGGACTGCTGCTAGTTTTACGATTAATGAGGGGAGAAAACCGCTCCTCAGTAAACTGAATTCCAGAGGACTAAACGAAATGGTAGCACATCGCTCGGCCTATCAGATTCGTATTCGACAGTGGTTGGAATACTCATTTGTAACTTTATTCCCTCATGAAGTCTTTGTTGGCATGAAGAACTCCAACTTCTGCTAGGTAGTGCGGAAGTTTAATTTCAAAATTTGAGGACTACCCACAGTTGAAAGCACCAGTTGCATTCCAATGGACTTGAAAGTCATCCCCCTCCTAAAAGACACTAAACTCGAGTGTTACTGTCGCCAGAGCTCGCCAATACTGTATGTCCTTGCCACGACCGGAAATACAACTCCAGCCACGCTTTCACGGAGCAATCGTGTGCAACTTTGCCCCAGAGACTTCACAGCAAGCATCAGTAAGTTAACAAGTGCGAATTCATAGTCATGTTCACTTGTTTTTTTAGCAGCTCCCGTCTGTGCCTTAGTTTAACTTCCAACAGTTCTAACTCTAGTTCTTCACTAAGGTATTTATCCTTCAACTCAAACAGTCGCCTCTGTGAGCGCGCTCTACTGATAACAGACTTATTATTAATATGAGAACCAGAACAAGAATAAACATCAACAGTTGCTTGCTTGATTTCGTCTTCGACTGCAGCTGTTGGGAGGACAATAGATTTTGTTGGGGTTGACATCGTCGAATTGCGATCCCTGGACCCTCGAAATACCGGAGACTGGGAAGTAGTGTGTTCAGACAGATTGATCGGCCAACTGAACACCGCCTACGTTCTTCCGACGAACGTTGCGTGACGCACGTATGAAGAAGGACACCAAATATCCATATCAAATCAAGCCGCTGGAAACGCTTTACTCAATTCTGCGTTTCCTCGGTTATCGAGAGGAATTCGTGCCATCTATTTGGTTCATGTACTGAAGTCGTTCTCTACTACAGTTTGGGTAATTGATCAAGGCCGATCACCCTGTCTGAACACACTACTTCCCAGTCTCCGGTATTTCGAGGGTCCAGGGATCGCAATTCGACGATGTCAACCCCAACAAAATCTATTGTCCTCCCAACAGCTGCAGTCGAAGACGAAATCAAGCAAGCAACTGTTGATGTTTATTCTTGTTCTGGTTCTCATATTAATAATAAGTCTGTTATCAGTAGAGCGCGCTCACAGAGGCGACTGTTTGAGTTGAAGGATAAATACCTTAGTGAAGAACTAGAGTTAGAACTGTTGGAAGTTAAACTAAGGCACAGACGGGAGCTGCTAGAAAAAAAGAAAGGAAGCCGAAGTAGCCAGGATAGAAGAGGAAGACAACGAGTTCGATCAAGCCCGTGACCTGTCGATCGATAATGTGTCACGGAGAAGGAGTTATGTTGGTGATTGTCATACATATTTCGGAAAGAGTTCGACAACCGTGTTGGCTGTGTGTACCCCGCCAGTTGTGAAAAAGACCACTGTTAACAACGCTGTGGTGTCCGCGTTGCAGCCTCTGGTTAGAGGACCAGAGCTCTCTCGTGTAGAGTTGCCTCATCTTGACGGCCACCCCGTGAAGTATCAGCCTGAATTCGATACGGAGAGCCAGGCAGAAAACGACAGCAAGCGTCTACTTTGTCATCTGCACCATCGTAAAGGACGCGCCAAAGAACCAATTGCCGAATGCACTACCCTTCCACCCACACGTGGTCTCGTGAGACCCGGGAAACTACTGAGCGCGCCCTTTGGTCAGACTCACCAGGTTTTCCGGTTGCCGTCGAATAGACCATTAAACGAGAGCAACGTAGTCACCAACAGTTCAGACGCTTCAGCTGATTCAGCCCTTGTTTCTCCACTGGTCCCAACAGCTGATGCAAATTTGCGGAAGCTGTGGAAGGATGACCGGGGACGGAACGATCTTATCCATCAAAGTGTGACTAAGGTGTGTAAAAAAATGGATTGCCCATGTAACAATTATAAACTGAGAAGAGGTTTTACGCAGTACCACACGAGATGTGAGAGATTGTGCGAACGGTGCGCGACAGTACGTGCGTAGTGACGTCTCAGAAACAAGGTATGGAGCAATGGCTCGTGCACAGTTCTTCCCTAAGCTGGGTCAGCCATAATGCGCAATCGTGCTAGCTGATGCAGTCGCCCTACCCCGCCTTCAATTATGTGCGGTAGTTCTAGTGGAGAGAATTGCGATCCTTCCGCAAGAACTTCAAGTGCCTTTCGAAAGCGTAACCTACGGGACCGACTCAGCGGTTGTGGCGCACTACATAACGCACATTCACACTAGATTCAGTGCCTTTGTTGTTAACACTGGAGATGGCCAGACAGCTTTGCGGCCTTCGTGCCACCTTGATCGATGACATGACCTACTTGGCGGGTGTGCTGTTATTGCGAAAAGATAAGAATTTGACGTTTGGAGGGAGTACGGTAGAAGAGCTTTAGTCCCGTCAAGAGTGTGGGGTGTTAGTCATAGGAGACAGCTTTCATCCAATTACGAGAGGTACGCACAGCACAAGTCGAGGACGACCGTCTTGTCAGAGCGTACCCTCTGAGGTGTGTCTTCGAACTCCCTTGTACATTTTTATTTTCTGTGAGCGTTTTAGGTAGGCTTAGGTGAGAACCAAAATTTGAATTGTAACATTCTTCGTCGATTGGCACTTGCGTGGGATTTTGGCGGCCGGTGTAGGTCATTTTTGGAGGTCAAAATTCCCTTCGACTGACCCTGTCGCGCCCTTCCTCGTGACCCCGTCCAACTACACGCTTGTTTTCGCTATTCCCACAAGACATGCCTAAAAGTACTGATTCCTCCAGCTCGCCTCCCCCAGCCAATGAATCTAACCCACCTGCCACAGACCTATTGTTATCTGTCAGTCTCACCCTCCCTACCCACCAGCTGATCGGTCCACCCGAAGCCCTGGTAACTAGACACACATCAGACCGATCTGATCGCATTCGGTCGGTTCGTCATCGTCTGTCGGTCGTTTGCGCCTGTACACGTCGTGCTCTTTGGACCTTCGACGGCCTATTGTGGCCAAACATTGTGTTTTATCCCACGAACGCAAACGAATTGGGGTTTGTTCTTGTAATCGATCATACTATTTATGTCAATAGCACCACGTTTCCAGCTACTTTATTTGGTTCTGATATTTGGCGTCGTTGGTTATACGTGCGTCACTCAACGTTCATCGGAAGACTGTACAGTAGTTGTCCGGGTGACTCCAGTCAACAGCCCCAACACCAATACTTCTTTCCAGGTTGAAACCACAGAAGTCATTAACTTGCTGAGTGATATTTTAATCTGTTGTGAATAGCAGAAATTCCGGTTTATGTAAATTGAGCATCACCTATGAAGTGTCGCAGCTGTCGCATTTCCGTAGACTTTTCAGTCAGCCGTAGCTGACCAGCTCTAACAATAATATGATCCAACTATTTGGCCTCTTTCCTTAAAATGCCCACTGTAAGATTTATGGAAATACGAGAGCTCTCATTAATTGTAGGATGTGTTCAGTTTTATTTGGACTCTGATTTGTTTGTTCTTGCACACATGAACCTGATTGTTTGCGCCACAGGTTTTAGTTGTTAACAACTTGGTCCCGCGCACGGAATCTACTTTGCTGCAAGTTGTATGTTATTGTCACCCATCAAATCACTACGTACAAAACCAAGTCATTTTGAGTCAACCTTCCAAATTTCAGTGAGTCTACAGATGTTCACAGACTGCGCAAAATCCTAGATCCTTGCAGGTTCCCTAATGCGGTTGGGCTAATGTAGTCAGCATGGTGGACATCGTCGTTGACTATTCGCCTGGGTAACGATAACACAAAGCTTAATGTTTGGGGAAAATTAACATGGTTTGACGGAGAGCGAACAATCTACTCCAGATTGAGCATTGATAAGCGAGTTCTTTTTTGAGTTAACTCCAGTGCCTGAACAGTTCTTTGTCCCTGTTGATTAAAACCATGTGATAAGGGATGTTCTTGCCTTTGAAACAGTATAATCCAAGCTACTCCTGACAAACCAAACTGCACGGAACAAACTCTGAATTCACATCCTTCATCAGTGTGCAATCCAGACAAAGTAAATTGAAATGACCATAATAAACCGGAGTTAATTCTGACCGTGTGCCTCACCTGTTCATCATCGATATCAGCCAGAACTCCTCTACGGTATCTAAAGTCGGAGTAACCAATTTCATGACGACGGACAATGCTCAGCTGATCTAGCCCATTAACTGGAAAAACGCCACAATGAGTCGCCAGTTAGTGAAAGACCAACCTTTTGTGAACGTTTGCTATTTATACTACTCACAGTAAACCAAGTCAACCTACGTTGATAGGAACAGTTTTTGGGGCTTTCTAAAACAGAGGGCGCAATTTCTTTCAATTAATGTTCAAGTTGCATGTCATCATTTTCTTGCAACTGAGCACGTGCCTCACTTAACGTAGATTAATGATGTTCATAATGTCTGACTACGTACTATGTTGTGCATTACTGAGAGTTGTGTTCCCGTCTATGCACAGACCGCTGTTGTGCACCTGTCAATTGAGGTATTACTAAAACAAGAAGGTTGTGTAGTGAGCTTTAAATGACCCGTCAATCCAACTCAAACGACATTATCTGGTAAAACCTTAACAAAGTTTGCTACATGCTGAGCAATTTGGTCTTACTGGAAATAAGTGCGTGGGTGAACATAACGTGATAGCCCACTCCATTACTGAGTTTCATAGAGTTTAGTACATTTTTATGGAAGACATTTAGAAAGGGAACTGAAATTAAAGTTTGACGACCTAGTAGACAACGAATAGACCACAATATTAATTCAAAATAATCCACCCCAAATCGACAAAAGCCGGCTTAACTTTCTTTCCTTGTAAACGTGCATATCGCTATCTTTACTATTTACGTATGAAAAGTTTACGATTCTGTTCATCTGGGTTTACGCACGATTGCTTTCAGGCGAAAGTACACAGCCAGCGCTTCCCAGCTGGTCCCTGCATACGAATTTTCAATAGTTCTAAATCCTCTCAGACAAGGTTCCAAACCCTTCTTTACCACTTGTGTAACAACACTCGAATTTCATTATCTGTGAATGCAGACAGTTGAGCTAAGCGGCGTTTCGACACATCCACAAATAAGTCAACGGCTTATGTCAGCGAACCTATGGGTCGGCTGTAGAGCATGCGCAATAAAATATGTACCACCACCACCCCCCAACAGTCGGTCCGAAAACATCCAGGGTGCTCTTCATACCTAGGTTGAACACAAGTGCTTCTCGCCCATAAGTTGTACAAACACATCGCCTCAATTTGTGCCTACGACAATAGATAGTAAGCAACCTTCTGTTAATTTTGTTAAGAATATGGCCCTTGATTCATCTGTTCACTCAACATTTTACATTTCATAACCGTACCGTCTGGTCTAGTTCGTCTTCCTTTTTATTGTTCTCTGGATTAGTCGACTGTGTTAGTCCTGTGCTACATTCCCGCCGTGCACAGTTTAATTTGCTCGGTTGCCATTTGTCTTGGCTGATTGAATGTGGAATTGGCCGACTGTTCGTTAACCGCCCGATGTTTCACACTGAAAGCACCAGCACACCTCTAAAGTATCTGTTCACACATTTGTCAGTTAACCTGGTAACCTTAGCAAGTACACATCTTTTTACCCCACAGTTCAAAGTACGGCCTTATGAAAGTGAGCAGCCGGTCCGGCTGTCATACTGCTATTATCGGCCCCGCCTATCGTCATCCACCTGCAAGGTTCGTATCTCGTTGTTTCTCAAGCATCCTGGCGGGAAAAACCGCGAATACAAAACAGCAGGTACCTCCATACGAATCAACGCAGTGCGACATTCCGTATGACAATGAAGCGCCAAGCACACAGTTGGACATCGCATAAGTGGGCAATAGAGCAGATTACACGTTATGTCTTCATCCCTACAGAGCACAGGGTTACCGCTATTTCCATCTTGTTGGTTGACGCGATCGATCGGTAAGCGGCTTGCAACTTTCATTGGTAGCAATTCACAGTCATTTAATGTCGCCATCATCTTCAATATTATCATATCATTTTGTCTAATACAGTCACACGTTAGACAGTTTGTTCTTCTGATTTATATGGCAAGTTAGGCTTACGCCTGAGCATACTAAAACTGACTGACAACCAGCGTTTCTTTTAATCACACTCACTAGGTCTGGTTACTTCAACTCTTGCTGCATTAACTCCGGAATTCCTGAATATCATTCAGTAATCTCGTGTCACTTCCATGCTCATTAGGTAATCAATAACAAATTGACGTCTGTCTCAGTACTCACATAATATGTACTTTTAGATTCTGTGTGTTCCATCCCTCGAAAAACGCAAACTATCCTCCCTACAATAGACCTTTAGATTTAACCGAATGGGTCATCCCATAAGTAACACGTGTGATGTAAGGATGAGTCAGTTTGCATGGATTTAAACAGGTGCAAAATTGCATTTAATCGCTCACCTCGTCAAACAGGAACGAACAGAAGTATCTCCAGACCAGTGCACTTTTGGATGTCTCTTTAAGAAATGCGAAGTTTAATGTTTTTCTACAATAAAACTAGAACTCACATAGTCAGGAAAGAAAAAACGAACAGGACCTACCTAGGCGGATTAATAAGTACTTAAATATAATGGCCTGAGAGATTGCTATAAGGTCATGACAACAAAGCATTCCCCGTTTTCAAAATTCACTCACATGTACCAAATTTGTCTGTTCTCAAATTTTCTCACAGGCATTCGTCTGACCCACATAGAAAGATCAGCTGGTAAATGAGGATATTGTTTGTGTTCTCTCACTTTTGTAATTCGGAGTCAAGAATGCTGAAATCCTAACCTGATTCAAAGACACGATTAATTAACGCCAGATCAAACACCGCGTCGGTCTAAGTGATTGTCCAAGAGGAAACAAAGTACAACTAAGTCGATAAAGCAACATCAAAAAACTTTTACGAATAACCTGTGCAGGCTGGTCAGGTTCCAAACCTCAAGGTACTTAAGCTAATTGAAATTCGCAAGTATGATATGCTGTTGTTCTAACTGATGTTCTAAAATGACAAGACTCATCAGGTTGAAATAATACTGTCTTTCTTAGAATGTGAACAGTTTCATTCATTTAGTCAAAAATCATCAACGTTTTAACCAAAGTCAAACAGAAGCTTCAACAATCTTATTGTAACCAGTCATTCCTTAGGTCAACATTATATAAAAATACCGAACTTCAGATACTATGTTAAACAGAAGTTCTATTGTTTCACAAAGAACAGTAATTCTTGGCCTTTTTTAATTTGTGTCTGAAGGTTTAAATTCCGTGTGCAATCGAGCGGCATATTTCAGTGAAGGGTTAAGATGCTGGCAACTTTGAATTTTCGAGGGGACTTTAAATCTGCTTAGTTTGTAGATGCGTATGCTCCGGGGCAACGAAATATTGTGACGTTCACGTCTTCTGACGCTGCCCAGAAGTTTTGAGAACATTCATTGAGTGCGCATTTATCAGACAAGCAAGGCTGGTTAATGCACCAACTAACTTTCATTATTTTTTTCGCGTTAGTGTCTTTAACTCGGCTTGCTGTTTGATGCCGATAATCAGGAATTATACAGTGTCGTAAGAACTCTATGAATTACTTTTTAAATATTTTCCATAGGTTGCCAGTAGTTGTTTGCATTAGTGATTTCATTGTAGATTATGTCTGTCAGCTGTCCCGCCGCTTGACCACAACATACGTACAGATGTCCACGTGATTTCCACAGGCTTATGGCTTGACGGATGTAGGCTAGTCATAGAAACAACGGTTTTAGAAAGCTGCGTGAGGAAGGTGTGTCTTGCACGATAAAGCCTGGATTACGTGCAGCGAGTCTGTTACAATATCAAGAGAAGCCCGGTATACAACTTGATCGAAGACGCCAACTCGCAGTCAGAGCTATTCACGCTGTGCATTCTAACACACACTGGATAAATGAACAGGTTATCAACTGACGACTCTCAAGATTCGCGTTATTCCAAGCGGTTAAACTGGCATGTCACATAAATATGAAAATCCCCACAATACTGGAGTCAACAAACTTACCATATTTGCATTTTCCTGTCCATTCCATTGAGCAACAACTCTGCTGGTATTGCTTATGGCGTACAACCAGGTTAGTAAGTTGGATATGAAGGCGTGCTGTGGTCCTTCAACTATTTTACGTATGATTCCATTCGCAACGATTGGTTAATTTTCCTATGGTATGAACGGCGTGATTACACTATTGTTCGGTAACAGTTAAGAATATTCCCCTTCTTGAACCAAACTTCGCTAATAATCGTGCACATGCGTGTAACTAGACAGGTTGGTCTCATGCAAGAGATATTCGATTCACGATGACATTCCACTACACCTTCTAATGGCAGATCAACTAGTAACACTTGTGGTAACATCAAACCCAAAAACTAAACAAAACCTCAAAACTAAGACTTTAGACGAGGCACATAAATAGTACAAGCTTAAAACTTCCGTTGACTTGTGAGCACCCTGTTGAGCGTACAGGAATTCTCTTTCAAATGGAAAAACCGCTGGATTCCCATGTGCGTGCCTCTAAACCTTTGTGAACAAGGAGACTGACATTAAAAATGATCCGATTGTCACAGCAATAAAAACAATCAGTTATATGCACGTTTTAATACGATCTGCCATTTACCACCCTCTTTTGGTAGATAAGGAAAACGAAAGATTTATTATCGATAAATTGTTATAACATTATTAACAGCATAATCAAGTAGGCCGAGCATTGAATAATAACAGGAATTCAATCGTCTGGACCAAAAATAGCCAAGGTTATGCCCAAGATGGTTGCTGCCAAACAGGCCCAAAGTGCCGATAAAAGCCATTCTGCGAAGGTTCTCCCAACGGATCCACAGGCACAAGCAATTATGTAGCTAAGTACTGTAATAGAGACGGATATTTGAAAGAAAACTGATCCCGGTATAAGTTCTGAAGTGAACGACAGTCATTTATAACCCCCAGCTTTTCTGTACGTCAGAATTATGTCCTAGTGGCAAGTCACAACGTGCACGTGAACCCAACTACCATCACCGTAATAGATTATGGAAGCCATCGATCTAGGCCTCCCTGGAAAATTCAAGACTAGTTTTAATCCTCAGAGTGTTTAACTATCGATCGTTATGGGTTTACCTAGCTGTTGCAGTAATTAAACAGATATGCGCAATGTTACTTGTTACTCTGTGTTATGGCATTACTATCAACCGTCGACCCTGTTGTTCAACGGTTTTGTTCAACAACTCACTGAAGATCGCTAATTTATTCACACATTAAATGACTGACTATCGCATTTCTAGTTCTAAAGTGCAGTTAAAATTCTAGCTGGAATATTGCAAAGTAACACTGGAGTATTCCGTACATCTTTATGTGGTGTTCGTATCAATGAACAAAAATCTGTGATCAAGGGGTTCTGCTGTAAATTATGAATTCCAATCAGTAATGGGTGACCTTCCGTCACCTGTGAGAGAAGCCAATAAGCGATAGATAAACCTGTTTTCAGTAACTTTGTAAATGACTAAAAACTTCATGCAAAATGCTTATAGAAACAATACATTATTTTCTCTCTACAGGCGCAACACTCGAAACGATAAAGAGTTTACACACTGATTTCAGAATCTGCAAGCTCTAGGAAGCAACTCAAAACTGCCGAGGTGAGACAGAACAAAAGGCATTCGGAGTAAACACTGTGATTTAAACAAAGGCACGAAGAGTGATCTTAGGAAGAGTTCTGCCGGTATTGTGGAGAGGTTAGAAGGTTCCTGCATGAACGGGTGTTTTATTTGGGATGCCAGTGCAAAGCACATCTGATGACTGCTAGCTTTTACGAACATAATCTTCAGTGCTGTAACGGAGTCTTGCCAAAGCATGTCACTGTACTTTACACTATTGCTGTTATCCGGAAAAATGTTAGATTAATCACATTTGTTTCCTCCATGAACATCAGTCAGAAACGTAGATAGTTATGTTGTTCACAAGTGGACTACCGCAATTTCTAATCGTAATTACATCTCATCTAAATGACAACGGTCTTTGAATATACGACCAGTAAACAGTACTCCAATCATAAATCCAGGATGATGTTGCCAATTAAGTAAAAAAATTGTTGCAGCAAAAAAGGACTTACGTCCAACAGCAACTAAGACAAACGAAAGGATGAGCAAGACTGTGGTATTGTCCACATCGGCAAATATCAGTACCAGGTAGATTATCGCGGCGATCAATAGTACTATGATGGCAATAATATTGAATGCAATGGTGCACTGGGCCGTGCTTGACCGTCTGGTAATATCTAAAAGCAAAAACATGTTAATAAAGACCGTTTCAAATGCAGATGTTAACAGAGTATGTGGATCGGTCGAAACACAAAAAAGAGACTTTTAGTATTTTTCAAAACCAGCTCTGCAAACAGACAGAAACTCAACCCAGAACAACTATATTTGTTGGCCAGTTTTGGTACTTTGGTTGGTAATCCCAGAACCGTACATTAATTTCTCACTCACGCGTGCATGCTGTCACAGTTTGTTTCTATAACAACAATAAACATCCCACATGACATTTAGAAATAACACGTTACATAATCGCTACTGACTTAAACAACGCGAGTGACTTGAAACAGAAACTTACTGCGTACGTCACTGTTTAGAGCCAAAGCAACTATTCCCAAAATAGCCGCAACCACTACCATAACAACAAAAGCAGTTCTCAATGCCCTCCCCATGTTGAACTTCACTCAATGGAGCTGTCAGTGAAAAGTAACCGATCGGGGCCTACTAACTACAGTCCTATTTCACAGCTCTGTCACTGTCTTATATAGTACCCATCAGCCACATTTAAAAAACCATTCAGGTACTCTACCGCACATATCAGTAAACCGCCGCCCTAGTATGTGTGATAACGCGTAGCTGTGTTATCGATTCCCATGAATTATTGTGCTTCCAGATTTGGCGACAGCATCAGCGCCGAATACACTTAATGCATATGGCCAAAATGTTCTTCGTTATAAAATTGCGTATTTTGTGTGGTAATACCGACATCAGTTTCTGCATCTCTCGTACTACCTTGATAAAATAGCAAATGGACAGAAAACCAAACCGCTATGACGTTAGTTACGTTAACGTACCATTTAAGACGTACCCATCACTCGAAATACGTACGGTCCGTTCTGTCCAATCCAGCACTTTCCGAAGATACTCTCTAGCGCTGTTTCTCGATTTGATTCTGTTCCGATCCTACGGTCTCGTAGGCGTGAAATTCAGCACATGTGAAGGCAGCATATTGCGAAACGTCCCCCTTTTCTTTGGCAACGTTTCGGCACATATTTTTACGTTCACCACTGTGAAGTAATACACCCTTTATTGTATGCGCTTGAACATCGGATAGGGTGCTTGCTTTCCTCACACTTCAAGAGCCTGGTAAGTTCAAAACACTGGGGTTCACCTGGCCAGCTCACCAACGCTGAATAGTGTTTCGAAGTTTTGATTAGTACGTATGCGGGATATTTGTCAACCATTCCACATAATTTGCACACTGCTCTGATAAGCACTCGACAAGCATACTCAAGCATTCGTGCCGAATGAGGACACCCTGAAGATATAATTAGAAATCGAGTCGAATCAAAGTGGGTATGGCTTATAAGTTGAAATTTTCGATCAGGTCAACTATTTCTTGCTTCAATGGTTTACGCAAAAGAGTGAAACACAGGACGATTGAATTTTCATGACGTTTCCGTTGCTGTCAAGAATTTTCGTCCAGATCCCAATATGCATGAATTAGTCTGACTACGCTTTATTGTAAAGCCAGAGTGATCACAAAGTTGTCAAAACGCCCTATTTGTTTTTGGTATCAAAGTTACTTTAGTCCTCACCAGATCCTTAAACAATGGTTGAACATTACCATGACTAACTTTGTGACGAAGTATTATCAAATTTTTCGCCAACTGTGACTTTGGAATTTTGGTCAGCAAGTCAGCTTGTTCAATCTTTTGCAACACATCTGTAATATGCATCATATACGTTGCCCAACGGATGTTATACAAGGGGACGTCGTCTTCATGGAAAACAAGATTGGTCAGTCCATCTGGGCAAAACTGATGCATTCGTGAATTCAAGCGAGTCGCACGCATAAGAACCGTAGGTACCGCAAGTTCCAGTGATATATCTCTATGGCCATGCAATGAATGTGGCCGCCTCTCCGTTGGTCATCTCGGTGGGTAAATTGTCAGCATAATCATGACACACCATCAACGAAGAGACAACGGCGAGTAGGGGAGGCGCAGGTATATGAGTTGTGAATAGTACTTGCGCGTACCAAAAAACGATTGCTGTCGTCTGGTAGTTCATCCCGTCCCCTGTTCAGAGTGCTGGACCACGGTGACCACCTATATTCTCTCTTCTCCAGTTCTGTTGATGCACTCTCTGCTGACGATCTTATTTAGCCCTCAATGCAAATGTAATCATGTAGTTTCCCTTCAAGCTCTATACGAAAAGCACTGGCATGCATTCTGACGGTAAAACTGTTCTTGCATAATATCCCCAACATCGCTCTCCCAATCTCCAACCGTCCGGTGAACCAGCACTAGTCTGCCGAACCACGATGACCCTCACTCTCACAAGTCCTGTCCTCAGTTCCTCGGGTATACACAAAATACAGTGTGTTGGAATAGAAACATAAATGATGAGATACAATCAACTCCTTATGACTGTTTAATACTGACGTTCTGCGGTTTCGGCCACTTTGACAGATTAATTCGAAACCGGTGTGACCGGTTGCATGTGTGTACTGTTAGAAATAGACGTTGCTGTGGCACTTGATGATTGCGCACATTGCATGTGTGCTTGTGAGCAGAAAGTGTGAAGTGACCAATGAAGCAGACGAGGATCTCCAAGTTAAAGTACATGATGCGTCAGACCAAGCGCTCTTTGCGGGAAAGGGTTTTGTAACTCATACATTTTAAGCACTCTCACTATAAAGAGCCACAGAGTGGCGATCGCGAGAGTGCACAGTCACGTCTAGTGTATGAATTTGGTCGTCGGTATCGTCCTGTACACATCAGAATCCTACTGTAATGAAAACGGGTTATCTAACCTCACTGCAAATTACTGGAAACTCCACCGAATTGTTGAGACGTGATGCGAAACTGTTGTAACAACACCTAATAGAGGTAACGGCAGAGTACTGGTTCCGTGAGTATACATCGAGTCGCTTAAATCTCTGTGTAATTTCATACTAGAGGCTGACCGAGCCATGCTACTTCAGCGTTTGTGCTGTGTTCATTTATGACAAAGACTACATCCCGTTTGTTGTTTTGTGAAGTTGAAGTGGATGTCGATGCTTCAGTCAAAACTTTAGGAAGAATTCGGGGTACTAAGAAACTCACGAAGATCCGATATGTTTTCTTGAGATCGTTCAACGTGGGACATGATACCTCCTGAGATTTAGTGTACAATGCAGGACGAGTCAATAAGACTTGCTGAATCATTAACCGATTTAAGAAGGACACTCGTAAAAATTTAAAAGCTTGTCAACGCCTGTCACTTAAAAGCCATAAAATTCAGACTTAACGCCAACGGATCTCCACTATTTTGAATGACAGAGTGCACTAATATGGTTTTTTCGCAGTCTCAAGAAAAAAAGCTGAATAACAATACATCTATGCATTCTGTCCAGATTTACGGACGCAACCTGGTTGAGCTTTCAGGCCAGTCGTGAGTAATCTATCATAGAACCAACGTTTCACCTTTGCCGCTAAAAGTGAATCAGGAAGCAATATTGGAAAGTCGCTGTATCCGGGGTCAGTCTTCCTAGGGGGTCGCTGCAGAAGTGCGATGAGAACGCTAGTAAGACCCAACAATATGAAATGCGATTCCCATACCGAAGGCTTTCGTGAATCGCTCTCAGAGAAATGGAATAAGACCAACGTTGTTGTACTGACCACGTGTAGATTGGACACAGTTGTTATAGGTGCGCCTGTGTACCTTTCAGCGATCAGCTGGAGAGATGTCCCTTAAAAAATGGTGACATATTTCTGCTATACCAGAAACCGTTAAAAAATTCCTTCTGTTGGTTATGGTATTCAAATCGATAGTTACTCTTCCTCCACTGGCAAGACACAGTTATATTATATTATATATATATATATAGATATATATATTATAGTACTGACGTGATTTGAATCAATCCAAATGGGTCAGGCAATCCGCGAGGTTTCTCACTAGCGCAGTACTGCGCATGACAACCTGTAAGCAAATCGAGAGGGCTTATTTCACTCCTCGAAATAACTGGAATACTGAAACTGCTACTAAACTATTCAACGAAGAACAAATAGTGGGCGCACCCGCGTTACAATCAAACATTTACAAATCACACTCAATAACAAACACTCCATCATTCTCGTTGCAAGATAACAGTGTCTCCACTGGTCAACATTGATCTCACTGCTGACCACCGCTCACGAACTCGCTCATCAGACAAATCAAACAAAAACAGACTACCTTCGGATCTGTCAATAAATGTGATTTGACGGATTTCACAAGGTTGAACGCCACCCGTTCAACCACAGATTTGATGACTCCAGTCATGTGGAAACGGGGGCATTTTAGAAGAGCGATCCGATTGACAGTTTTGGACGTGTACAGCCTGTTGACGGTGGACTATCGTGATTGGGAATCAGGTGAATTTATTGACGGATTTACTTCACAGTTAGACCCGCAATTACTCCTTCTCTTTCGGATTAAAAGGCCCCAACCGACGAGCTTGAAACCCACTTCAAATGCAATTCTGGTGCACCTAATTGCCATATGTCAGTTTGCTTCGTCACTTTCAGACTTATCCCCATTAATAACACATTCCGCTATCAATCTAGCAAAGAAACCATTATTACTCAGGGTACCACGGAACAATGCCCGAGTTCACTCACATAATACGCAGCTCTTTTTTCCGTAGAATCACAATGGAGCCCTAAACATACCAATGCCCCCCGCACTTACTGGAAGTCCATTTACCATTTGCAAATACTTGCATATCTTAAGAAAAAAGTAAACTGCACGATGGTCACACGTTAACTTCGTTAGTGTGAAGCGAACGAATACACTTGTACACAGACTCTGAAAGTTGATGAACTGAAAGCAACCAGGCCAGCTTGACGGTGTCGGTCTGTATGCAACTAAGACCTTTAGGAGGCCACATAAGCTGTCACATAGACGCATTAATCCTGGAACTAAATCTGAAGTACATTTCTGGACATATGCATGGCGATGCATCGTAGATTGTAAACCAGCATTCTTACGAACACGTGATTTTGCCCCCCCAACCGCCTATGGATATTGTGGACTGATGGACCGTAATTTATACTTCACTGGCAGTATCGGCATGAGTGCCAAAACCAACAATATTTCAAAAATCGAGGCTATAAAATCTCAGAAAACTTTGCCCAGCGGTCTTTTTTAAGAAGTCAATCAGCAGGGAGCTACCCATTCGTAGATGAGCGAAGACTCTGTCCATTTTTCAAGGATAATGTGTAGTTGTTGTGTAGTTTTGTACAGGGAGCGGTCTGTTTCTCAGGAGGAAAACTGAATACTTAACGATATTCCTACCGTTCCTCATTTATACAGTATGACTATAATAGTGCAAATTGACAAATTGATTCGAGTGATCCATTATAAATTAGACGAAAACTCCTCTGGTTACTCATTGGCTTACCTAGAGGGGATGCTGCAGGTTATGTTTGGAGAAAGGACTTAATAAATTTCATGTGTGAAAGCTTCATAACTTCACCTTACGAAGGAGACGAGCACAGTTTGTCCTGATGATTCGTCAAATGTATATGAACATATCACACAACTTTTTACTGGAAGCGTAGATGTAGAACTTTACTAAATAGCCCTAAGCAATGCAAAACAGAGAGCACAAGTGAAAGGCTTGTTTTAAAGGAAAGCCACACGGCAGCAGCCTTATGCCAATTCTGTGAATCATGTTCTCGTTCCACTCTGGGCCTTCAGTCGTCAGGACTTAGCAGATGGGACTAACAGTTTTGCCTTAAATGTGAACGTCAACTGCATTCAATTAGCCAGTAACCATTAAGGTTTCAATTCAAAGGTGTCTGATTGTCAAATGTGCATTTGGTGAGTTTACCTATTAGAAAGCGCTGGACCTGATAAATCCTTCGGAACCCTCCGATGAATTTCACAAGGAGGTTTCTTGATCCATAAGGAACACTTTCTGACCCTCCTTAATTGGCTTGTAGAAGTTTAAATTTACGTAATAGTCAATCGGCGCGTTTCATGAAACTGATAGCCTGACTATCTCGTTATTTTGAGAATACCTGGAAGCCTCCTTTCTTAAGGACTTTGTCGTTCGGTAAGAGCGGGATGCGGTGCTAACTAACACCACGTGATTCACCACATCTCATCTTAATGTGGAAATAGGTAACCTGTGTTTCGATGTCATTATTCGAAGTTAAACTTACCAGTGTAGCAAGGTAATTACAGTACTTTTTATGACCTCATTTTTCTTGTGTCTAAAACAATAATTCTACCAATAAACCTTAGCTCTCGCCCCCTCATTTTTGAATTTAAAACTGACCACGCTAGAATACACTTCAGCAAACGCATTTACCAATGCAGTGGAATTTACTTGAGTACAAACTTCGTAACATCTGTTTTCTCTAATCTTTGTTTACGCCTCTAGTTTTTCCATTTGATGTCTACGAAGTCGATCCTAATTTGGCATCAATGACATGGAATAGACCTGCATTTGTCCCAACGACCCATTCAGTTATTAACTCTTTTGCTTTCACACGATCAGATCAAGCATACGAAATGCCCTACGGAATACTGGCATAGGTTATCAACAGCAGTACTGCATATCGGAATTTTACTGGGTTGCTTTGCTCTCAAGATACCATGACTCATACTGTCTATCTGAGTTAACTTCTGTCCTGTTTCCAATAAGAAATTTGATGATATGAAGTATTTTTGGGTGCGTATCGTCCGTCAACATTCATCTACTCTGTTTTGTGTGAAACGGTCGTTGGCATGAGATCTGGGCTTTTGACTGGTTAACGATTTCACTGTGCCATTCGCTAACAACTTGCTTATGGAATGCAAACATTTAGTGAATAGACTGACACTTTTCTGATGTGTGTTGGGCAACGACGGTCATAAATATATGTTGTTCTCCTGAAATGTTACTTCCTTTTCTGTCTGTCTCTGCTTATTCCGATTTATTTCATTGCATTTCCTCATCAGCAGTCTGCACTCGCCGTGACTATCTGGTTCCTGTTAAGGTACAAGTTAGGGGTCTCATATCCTCGCTTTTGATACTGATACGTCGATCCTGCTTAAAAAAAAACAAATTTGTGTAAAGGTCAAACTTTCTATTTCTCATCAGCTTAAACAAATGTTGGGGGGTTTTGTCTCGGTGACTGAGCTCTTTTCTACATGAGATTTCACCTTGAACTCTTGCGTCATCGCTTCACAGCACACTGAGCGATTGATGAAGCGCGACGAACGTATTTAACCGCTTAATCGCTCTCCAACTCACGAAAGCGTAACCGTCAAAGTTACTGACACACCGATCTTGTTCTCTCCACCAAGTCAGATTTTTTCTGAACTCAAACTGGTGCACCGGTTCTAGTCACAAAGGCCACACGTGAATCTCGGTCGATATTGTGACCACAAATGATACATTTAGTCAGATGTGGTCCACCTTAAATTTGCTTTAAACTGTGTAGGGGCATGACTCACCCCAGCGATTTACGGTTGACCAGGGTACGAGAAGTAAATGTGACCTGTCTGAGCATGTGAAAATATATCTAAACTATTATTTCTTAACTAAACGAAAATTAGCTGATGTTTTCACAGCTCTCACTGTTAAGTTCTAAGCATATAATGTGTGGTCGAACATCGTGCGCCTCTAATCTGCCTGTTTACAAACGTTCCGACGAAACAACTGTGGTCCACCTACAGCCAGAAAAGCCAACTGAACCATTTGCAGATACCTGTCCTGCTGGTTATCGTATACGCTAACCATACGAGGCGATTACACACCATCTCCTTGCATTTAGTAATGTTCGGCAATAATATAGTAGAAGTGTACGAGTATCCCTGTATGTCACTGGTTGAGCACACAACGAAATCACGGGTGATGGTCAATTATGTATCTTCTGATTGGAAACCGAAATGGATGTATCGTACAGCGTTACATGAACTAAAAACCGGGTCTACTTTTTTTTGCTTATTTTCAAGGTCCCGTGACCGTTCCTTGAATCAGCTGAGTCCAAATTAAATAATGATGGTTGTTCACCAATTTTCGGAACTGACAGTTGGCCACTGTTATTTGTTTGAACATCGTATTTTCAACAATAGTCGATTCCCGAATTGAATTCAGTCGTCAGATTTCCATAGCTTATAACCGAAGGCCTTTTGTTTCGGTCAGCTCCTTTAAGAGAAACACCGACTGAAAAATCGACAAGAATGCGTGATCAAGTGCTACAAGCTTAAAAAGAGCCGTCCGCTCTTGTGCCTGAGCTACAGTTCGTTGCCATCTTTCTGAAGTGCGCCTTCCTAAATGCGAATCTAACAGAAATATCGGAAGGTTTAAAGCCTACTTAATCTTTGTAGATTCGAGTAAACAAAGAGTCATCAACTGTGTCAGGTGAGCGACTATCTTCTACTCAGTGATAACCAGTTGAGACTGGAGTGAATTGTTATGTGCAAATGTGAAGGACAGCACAGGACAGAATGATGATACAGCCGGTCATCTCGCCATTCACAGGAATTGCGGGTACACCATAGCCTGCCAACAAAACGATCTGCCACGGTCACTTCCACCCTGTGTTGCTTAGCAAATCCTTGTTGTGTAAAGCTTTAATAGATCAAGATTTCTTGAAATCGAACGACTTATGGATTTGTTGAACTAACGTCAACCGAAGTGTTATCCAAATTTTACCGATCTTGAATTTGGTGTCAACGTTGAACCCTACTGATTATGCAAGAGCCGAGTCAGGTTTATCACACTTAATGACGCCTACACTTCAGCGGTTAAAAGAACTGGGCCACAGAGATCAGTAGTACAGAACTGACAATTAAAAAACCACGAAGTATGGTATCAAATGTAGCAGACGCAATTCAACAAAAACTTTTGGGGATACCAGTTAAGTGTGCGCAGGTATATAGCGAACCAATGTGGTTTGCGGGAGGGTCACACAAAAACTGTATGTCGGTTAACTTTGGCGGCAAATGACACTTCAAGATGACTGGTTAAACAGCACTGTATAAATTTAAGAACAATTCAGGAATAATCATTATTCTGGTTTATTGGTGACGTTTCACCTCTGACACAGAAGCATCATCTGACCAAATGAAACAGCTACAAACCTGGCGGTATTTAAGGCAGGCTATGTTACAACCCCGTAAGACGGAAAGACAAGCATGAACACAAAGTCCAAGACCAATATCTTGATCTCAAACGAAAGGCAAAGATGTTTAAAAACGACACGAATACCAGAATGCAAGTGTCGCAATCCAAATTCCGCAACTTGGAACCTCCAAACAAGGAAGGAAAAAGACGGCCTTCAGACAAGCTTTATTCGCCTCTCATCCGGAAGACGAAGCAGTGGTGCACGGCGGCTGTACTTACAGGTTCTCAGCGGTCTTGGGCTTAGGTCACCCAGCAGACCAGTTAAAAGAAGGCGCGAAACTCGAATCTTGACAATATTGGCGGGCATGCGCCATGCGCTGCACCGCCGGCACGGAAGAGTGGCGACTTCTTGGAGGTGGAATTTGCTGAATGGTTCGTGAAGGAGGGTTGCTGTTGTTGCCTTGGACATGTGACTGTGTTGACAGAGGTTGGAGACTGATCAGAATTCTGCATCAAGGCAGAGTCATGCTTCACGTTGAGTAGTCGATAACCTTCAGTGGTGAGGTACTGAGGGGTAACTGACTCAACTGGTTGAACCCGACTGAGCAGACATGTATGGAAGTCAGCATCATTGAGAGACTGGAGGCCGTGGGCAAAAGTGAGGCACTTAAACTTATCCTCCTTGATGGAGGATAACTTGAATCGCCCGCATTCGCGACACATGATGCTAGCATAGGTGACAAGGTCATCACAGTCCCGCTTTGTGAGCTTGAGACAGTTGAATAGAGATAACTGGTCACCGAGTATCTGCGATAGGATACTGACTGTCTCGCTGTAGCTGATTTCACGTGGGTTCTTGGGCAAGATGATGTTAGCATACCGTTCGTGCTTCGCAGGTCCAAGTTTGCGGAGGAGAACCCGGACTATCCATGAAACATCCTGACTGACGAATTCGATACAAAACAGGTCATCATGCCGACGAAACTAAGTACCAAATGTCACGTTCGCGTACGGATTGTAGACGAGCTCGATATGTTCTGTTACATAGGCCAGTCCGAAGGTCAAATGGTTTAGGGAAATTTGACAGGTGAATCACAGTGTCAGTGCATTGGGATTATCGTCTCATCCCGCCGTCAAGACCGGCCAAGACCGCCGGCCAGGTGCCAGAGAGTTCAGCTCCGTCAACTCTGTCTACAGTGTATTTATCTTTTGCAGTTTCGACAGTCTCTACTACTAAATGTTCCAGTGTACTTCTGAACCCTCATCTGATTGCTTCGACATTTCCTAGATCGCGAGAATAAGGGTCCTGCAGATGAATATGTTTTCGTTAGTTCACCTTCAGGCCGGTACAACTATATAGAGAATTAATAGAGTTAGTCTCATGTATCGATCGGACCTATAACAGAGTAACTAGATCACTGGTCAACCACTTAGCGATGGCTTGATTTGCCCATTTCGTCACACTTGTCCAGTGATATGACCGCGCAGATTTCCTGTCGATCCGGTGGATTTGCGGCCGTGGTAAGTGCAGCGCTTGAACAAACCGCTTTTAATGAGATAGCATCGGGCCAAATAGCTCGAATCCGTCAGCCTCGACAGTACAAATTCTAGATCAGTTACATGACCTGTGTCTAATGTGGGACCAGTAATAGCAGAATCTCAGATCATGGTTTCTTACTCCAGTTGATAGCTGGGTGTTTTTCTAATGTCTTTCCGGTGCTCATTTACTTTGGTTGTAAGTTTCCATGCTGTCTGTCTAAAGTCACACTGCAAGATCCGACCGGAACAAGAATATGCACTACAAATGCATTCAAGTCCAACGTTTCTTTTCCAAGTGAGCTAACCGCAAGGCTTATGTGAGTGCACAGACTGCAATCAAGAGTGGATGGTGTTAAATTTGTTGTAAACCTAATCGGTCTCAAGCACAATCTAACAAATAGTGCTGTATGAAACGGAACAGTTAAACGTGCCAAATACAGAAACTATACTACAGCGAAATTATTTATCGGTTTCAACAAAAGTTGTCTTGACTACTTTACAAGGCAGCAGCATACAACGGAATTTTATAACCAAATTCACCAAGGACGCTCTTCGTGGTTGCTATTTATACCAGACAAAATTGGGCGCGACCATTTCGTTGGTTTATAATCTGGCGTCGTGAGTACTGCTCCTACCGGGGTCCTAATAGTAAAATGCTGTCAGATACGCGGCTACATTTACTTCGGCAATATCATGGTAGAGCTTGTCCAATCTATTCTGTCCTATTATGACGATTTATTGTGACAGCCTCAGGATAGTCTTATAATGGTTTCAGTAAGCTGTACCGTAGTGTACCCTTAAATTTAGGCTTTTCCTTACCTTGAGATAGTAAGCCGATTGACAGACTAGTGAGAGGCTGGTCAAATTGGACGACCAACTCGTTTATAAAATGAAAAGACAGTTATATTTGCGTATCTTTCAGTTAATACACTAGTCATTTTATATGATACTGGAACTAATTCTCATTGTGTACTTTCAACTGAAAATACGACATGTAAACGGGAATGGAAAGTATTGAGACAAACCTTTCATAACAAAGTGTGCTAGTTCGTGCATAATGAAGAATGTGTGATCAATGGTGAGCAGCTTAACTTCTATTCGATAAATAACTTTAAGTACGGGTGGTAAGAAAGGTAAAGAAAATAGTTCATTTTACGGGCATGCTGGTGTGCAGATGTGTTTGGAGTGGTCGTCTTTTAGCATGCTGTGTAGCATTGATCAGTTGTTCAGTTTGACGCACCGAGTTGAATTTCTAACAGAACCTGCTTATGGTGTAACAGTGTTCGTGACCAAGAGCCGTCAAACCATAAACACGGCAATGTGTGTGTGGGACAGACAACAGCGTTATCAACAGAGCTGAAAATACTGGCGGTATCGTGTGTTAATCGAACAAACACGATTACCATTGTAGTTAGTGGCAGTTTTTGGAATGTATAGCGCAAAATATCGACGATAGATCCAGATTAAGTGCCGAGTAAGAAATATCGGAAAAGTATTCGCCATGGAGGCGAACCCGAAAAATTCATTGCGCTAATCGCTGGACTAGTGTGGGTAAGTGAAATGAAGTTGTCCTGTCATGTAACTTAGAAATTTGAGTGAATAAAAAATGACCAATCAGTTTCAGACGCCACAAACATATCGCAAGAATGTTTAGAAACAAAGAAACAAAGCGGACTTTATAATCCCACATACTCTGTCCGTCGACGAATGTATGGAAGAGTTACGAAATGTTTCCGTTCTCTGGTTCAGATATGTTCCTGGTAACTGGAATTTTTGACTTCGCATCTCCAGTTTCACATTCAGCTACCTACTAGTCAACGGAATCCACACGACTGCCAGAGTACCACAATCACGTCGTCGGTCTTCTCACTAGCGGAATTCAGCCGGAGGGACGACTGACCACTGACCGACCTCCACAGAAGTACACAGAGAGAATGCGACAGACAAAACAAGAACAATTTGAAACAATGAGGTGTCAGACTGGTGATGGAGTAGAGAGATGATCAATTGTATTGATCGCGGACAGGTTTTGAGCAGCAGACAGAGTCGACTGTAGGATTCCCAGGGAGTCTCCCTCAAAAGCTATTGATTGCCTGACGTTACGAATTCAAAGGAGAATAAAGCATTTCGACGGGTTTTGCCCGTGTGTTCGGAGACGATGTCGATTATGCACCGGTCTTGTGTTAGACTGATGAAACAAAGTTCACCTCGTTTTGTGTTCACATCAAAAGCCGATCACTACGGCGTTCAAGGGATGCATAGCACTGAAGAACTGTCGAGGCCGTGATATCAAGCTTGTCGGAGGTTTGACGTAAAAAATGGCGGTTTATCTTTCAACATGTCTGAGATCCCATGGAAGCTAAGAATGTAAGCAGTGTTTGTGCTCACTGGATAAAGTAGAGTAGCACCAGAACCTTCTGAATTTTATTACAGTATATGCTAATGAGTCCGCTGTTTGTGCCTGACAATTTCACTTCTGGAGTATGTTTGCCAGAAAGCACGATTGTTTCAAATACCGTTCTAACACGCCGCGTTACATTCCATTGAAAATTTGTGGTGTGTGACGAGAACTGACGTCAGGCTCCGTCTTCGCTTATGTCACACGATGTTTTCCCGAACTTTGACTTACACACAGTCCCAAGTCAGCGAGGATGTCAAATCAGTATACCGGAGGATCCGGTCAAGTTCACATTTATCAGTGTTGTCAGTGATAAGTCCGACAGGTCTGTTCGCCATTCCCAGCTTCATCATGCAGATAGGCTGCACGCGGGAGACGTGAAACTTTCATACTGATGGTTGGGAACAGTGGTGGTGTTGTTCGTAGCTCGTGTTGATGGTTTTGGTATTGATATGTTCGCCGAGCTTGGCATTTAGGTTGCAAACGTTTCATCACCAAGCGAGGTGACATCATCAGTGCGTGAGTGTTTCAGCACGGATGATGTCACCTCGCTTGGTGATGAAACGTTTGCAACCTAAATGCCAAGCTTGGCGAACATATCAATACCAAAACTTTCTTACTGTTTGCAAGGAGAGACTGAAATCAATTTTGAATGTGTGTACGACAGTTTGTCCATTTATAAATAACCACAACTCACATTCTTCCTTCAGCCTGTACCCATTAAGACATGAATTAGTAATAAAGACGGAAGCATGTGGGTTTATGGGTAGATTCCACTGTCTTCGTCACCGTGGTCTATTTGTTTGGGAAAGCCAAGTTCTGCAACTATAATCCACATCATTGTATGTATCCTTAGTTGAATTCATGTGACGATTTTACTGGCCACTGAATTATGATAATATCAACGTGTGATTACGATGCCGCTCCTCGTATAGAACGTGCAGTCAATATAATTAATGTTTTCCCCCGATTAAATTTGGGAAGTGCCAAGATCACCATCCATCCTTGAGCATCATTCACTCTACTCCTTTCAATTAATTGCATAAAACAATATTGAAGCTATTGAATGCCTAAGCCCTTACGGATGAAAAAAAACCCAACGGTGATCAAAAAGCATATCAATTCCGTGATTGAAAAACGAAACTCGTCAGCAACTGAATGAAGAGCTAGCATATGAGCCAGTACATGGTTAAGTGTTTTTGCTTCGAATAATGGGTCAACCATTAGAGAGAAAGAGGAGAGCAATGGTATAGAATGTAGGCTAGACGTAAACGGGTGTTACTGAAAACAACAAACGAAAGAGACGAAATAAGAATTAGAATAACACTATTCGTTGAGATATTCATAGTTCCACTATCGACTGTTTCTAAACACATAACGACGGTTTCATCTGATTTAGCGCGAAACGTCACTGGAAACACCCTGATCGGAACTGAGTTGTCAAGGAATTGTCATGGCAAACAAGCAGTACGAATTAACCCTTTGGCAAACATTTTCCCGGGTCGATAACGTAAAAATCGGAATCGATATCTTCATGGATGAGACTTTAAACTTTTTCTTAACTGATCGTTGATTAGTCGTACATAAAATGATGCGGCATGCAGTTATTTCCATAGTAGTGATGATGATGATGATGATGATGATGATGATGATGATGATGATGATGGATGATGGATGATGATGATGGGGCACTTTGTGCTGCAGTATAGTTTTATGCACACAGTCGTCATTCACTTTTGTCACTTATTTTTTACTGTAAAACACTCAACACATTTGAATAGGTTATGCCCTTTAGCCGTCGCAAGATTCCGTTCGTAAACCTGTACACTTCAACGCACTCGACGTCATCAATCGAGCAGACTTATTAAGCATTGCTCTCATTGTGCACTTGCATTGACCAACCCTGTTATCAGTGTGGATTGAATAATATGTAGATTTAAACATGAAATAGGCCGAGAAGTAATTCAGCAAGTTCAGCGCAGGCCACCGTATGATTAGGCGAAAGTGTCTATTGTGAGTATGTGCAAATGAATCATGTAAACAATGGA